>CM032005.1:9608936-9909191 GCA_018804465.1 Populus tomentosa | reverse complement strand
TTGGTAAAATGTTTCACCTGGTTTTTGAGTGAAAGTGGTGATTTGTCTTTTAAAAGAGTTGGTTCTGTGAGATGGAAAAAACTTCTTTAAAATTTGTTGTTGCATTTCATCCCAAGCACGAATGGATCCTGACCTAAGATTTTGTAGCCATGTTTTAGCTTTATCTTTTAATGAAAAAAAAAGCTTTAATCTAATGGTTTTCATGCTACAATTTAAGTCATTATAGGTGTTACAAACTTCTTCAAATTCTCTCAAATGCAAGTATGGATTTTCTAGATCTAAGTCATGAAAAGAAGGTAAAAGTTGAATAATGCCTGGCTTAAAATTAAAATGGGATGCATCAGGAGGGAAAACTATGCATGAGGGTGCACTTGTTCTTGTGGGATTCATGTGGTCTCTAAGTGTCCTAACACGGTTATTCTCATTATTCTCATTATAAAGTGACTGGTTATCTTCTTCGACCATATTTTTTAAAAATGATGAGGATACCCTACAAAGTCTACCACTTAATGTACATGACCAAACACTCATGCACGTGTAGAAAGAGAATAAAAGGAAGAAGAAAACAAAAGAAAAAGAAACAAAACAAAAGAAACAAAGTTAGATACAAGAAAAGTGAAAAGCAAAAACAAAATAAATATTATAATTTGTACAAGAATTTACCTCCCGGGCAACGGCGCCAAAAACTTGACACTACCAAAAGATTGATGTCTTCTCCCAAGTGCAGGAGTGTCGAAGTAATAAATAACCCGGCAAGACCAGGGTCGAACCACAGAAATGTTACTTGTATAAATTATAAATAACAAGACGACAACAACAACAACAACAACAACAACAACAATAACAATAGTAGTAGTAGTAGTAGTAGTAGTAGTAGTAACAATAATAATACTCAGTACGTGGCGTTGTTATACCTGAGAATGATCTAAAAGATCGGGTCACAGGTTTCTAGCCTATATACTGAGTTTATGAAAAGATCAAAGAGATATATTATATAATATAAACAAAATGTAAATAATAATAATAATAATAATAATAATAATAATAGTAGTAGTAGTAATAGTAGTAATAAAAAGAAGAGGAGGAAGAAATTAATGAGAACTTTGAGATGGAAGATTAATGTAAGGATTAAACAATGATAAAAATAAATGTCAAAGTTAGAGGATTCACCAATAGTATTTCAAACAAGTATAGTATAAACTCTTATTACTCAATTTGGAAACCATACACGGAGGAGGTTCCAATCGGATGATTTGTCATTAATAGCTTATTATAAATTATTAACATGATCATATTAATTATCTTATTTGCATAACACCAAACTTTTAAATATTGTCAGGAATTCATGATGTTAACAACAAATCAAGTTTCTTTTATAGCCCAGGTGTAGGTAATATCATACGGTTGGGTTATGAGAGTGCAAAGCATTTGTTGTACCAAGTATTATACAACACAAATTTAGATTAATCATTTAACAAGCAAGGTATTAAGAATTAGTAAGATAAAAAGATAAGACATGTTAATATTAAACATTAAGGTCCATGTTGAGTTTACACCATACTTATTCTTACACCATTAATGTAACCTTTTCACCTTGACATAATAAACTTAGCTAAACATAATGAAGAAGAGAAACATAAATAAACAAAACAAGAACATAAATAAGATACAAGTTAACTAAGGAAAGGAAAGAAAATGAAAAGCATAAACAAGATATTAATGAAAGCAAAACTTAAGAATTACAAAAAAAAATATAAAGAGAGAAATAAAGCGCATGAACTTGATCTGAACAACCAAACCCCCAAATGCATGGCAAATGCCTCTTTTTATAGGCCAAAATTCAGAATTATTGATTTGATGACTAATTGTTGAGTGGGTGGCCAACTTTTGACTTGGTGAAAATCCTTATCTTCTTGTCTGAATGAAACAAAAATGCTACCATCCGAACTGGGTCCATTGGAAAACATAAAAGTTGTAGGAAATTGACTCAGCTTTCCATGAAAAAAAGATAGAGATCATTTGGACTTCTAGAACTCCAGATATGGGTCAAACACTAAACAGTGTTCGGGCTGCAGGACAGATTCGGACTTCTCCATTGTTGCTATAATTTGGACTTGAAAACGACCTTCTTAGATCTTGATGAAAACATGAAAGTTGTAGGCCTATGTCTTACTGAATCTGTGTAAACATTTGAGGTCATTTGGACATCAAGAACTCGAGATATGACCCAATTACCGAACAGTGTTCCAGTTTGGACTGCACCAACATCTCTTTTCTAAGTTTCACCCTCTATTTATCTTCACAAATTTCAGTAGTTGAATTCATTAATCAATCCTTTGATTTATGTGATAGGCCTGCATTTAAGATGAACATTTACCATATATTATGGTATTTTATAGTATTAGACTTGTTATTATAAAACATGCTTTAGTTAAGGAGTTATTGATACTTTAAGTGCAAAATGATGATATAAAACCTTGATAAATATGCATTTTTAAGTACTAATCAATGAACAAGAAGATTATATATGTCGTGTGTGTGGAACAAGAAAATTATACATGTTGTGTTTGTGTATACAAGTTTTCATACATGCATATATAAAGGAAAATTATCACTAGTCTGCATGCATATATGATGAAATTGTTAGCTCTCTAGCTTTTCAAAGCAAGGTCATGGCTGGTTGTTTTATCTTTCTTCATTTATATGTCTTATGCCGCCAGTTACAAACAATAACCTCTCCACATATCTTTGATCCCATGACGACTCCATTCATTATTTTACCCCCTCTTTTATGTGCAATTGTTCACTATAGTAATTCTAAAAGTCTACATAGAATAGAATTGAATGATTTTACTTTTTATAGCATCCTTGTATGCTTACTTGAATAAATTGATAAAAGAAGTCTAAAGCTTGAGAGATAGCAGTTTATGATACTCTAGCTAGCCTCTAATACTTGGATTCAAAGAAAAGCTATAAGAGAAATGGAAAGTGAATATGGCACTAGTGAGAAGAGTTTATGTTTGTGTATTCGAGTGCTCTCTATAATAAAAGTTTCAAGACTTACAAGGTATTTAGAAGTGTGGTTGTTTACTTTTCAAAGTGTTTTTCATTTGAAATACATCAAAATAATATATCTTTTTTATTTTTAAAAAATTATTTTTGACATCAGCGTATCAAAATGATCTGAAAAAACCAAAAAAAAATATTTATTTAAAGAAAAAAATTGATTTTTTAAAGAAGCATTTTTAAAACACAAAAATAAACAGGACTTAATGTTAAGAAAAAAATGAGCATAATGGTATGCCAAGTGACATGACATTGCCCTTTGAGGTTTAACACGACTAAAAGATTAATGTCTTATTCCAGGTGTAGGAGTGTCGAAGTAATAAATAACCCGGCAAGATCGAAGTCGAATCACAGGGAGGTTAACTATATAAATTATAAATAATAATAATAATATAGTAACAACAACAACAACAACAATGGTGGTGGTGGTGGTGGTGGTGGTGGTGGTGGTGAGTTAAAAAGGACTTTGAGATGTAAGATTAATATGAAGATTAAACAATGATAAAAATAGTTGTCAAGGTTAGAGGATCCACTAATAGTATTTCAAATAAGTATAATATAAACTCTTTTTATTACTCAACTGGAAACCACACATAAAGGAGATTCTAATCGGATGATTTGTCATTAATAGCTCATTATAAATTATTAACATGATCATATTAATTATCTTATTTAAGTAATACCAAACTTTTAAATATTGTCAAGAATTTACAATACTAACTTATGTTGACAACAAATCAAGTTCATTTTATAGCACAGGTGTAGGTTATATACCATACGGTTGGCTATGAAAGTGTCAAGCATTTGTTGTACCAAGTGTTATCCAACACAAATTTAGATTAACCATTTAACAAGCAAAGTATAAAGAACTAATAAGATAAAAATGATAATACATGTTAATAGCAAGTTGGATATAATCATTGAAGTTCATATTGAGTTTATATTATACTTATCTTAACACTATTAGTGAAACATTTTCACCTTGATATAATAAACTTAGCTAAACATTGTCATAACCCAATTTTTAACCTTTTTATTTTATTTACTGAAAAAATAAAAAAATGATGAGAAACAAGTAAAAATAAAATAAATAAAGAATGAATTAAAATTTGGGTTAAGAGGCAACATGATTGAAAGTTTAAAAATTTAATTAAACTCTTAACTAGTTTATCAAAGGCTTAATTGGAGAATTAATAAGTTTTGAGATTTAATTGAGATTGGTGTTAATTTAATTAATCCAATCAAGGGTTTAATTGGAGAATTGATAAGTTTTAAGACTTAATTGATATTGGTATTAATTTAATTAATGAAATAAGGGGCTTAATTGAAAAATTATCAAAGTATAGGGTTGATTCTAGTCAAATTTGCAAGAAATTAAAACCCAAGGATCAATGTGTAAATGGCATTGAGATGCAGGGGTTCAATTACAATTTACCCAAGGACTAGACTGCTAAAATTCAAAATGTCAAGGATCAAAATGCAATTAGCCATGTCCATCAACGCTGTTCATCTTCTTCTTCACTCAACCGAACAAAAACGGATGCATCGCCATTACTCCTGCAATAATAGTAAATTTATTACCTGGCAACGGTGGCATTCTATGGCGATAAAGCCAGAGAAAACAAAGAACGCAGGGAAGGGGGGGAGAGGAAGAAAAACTGGGGACTAAAAAGGGGGAAAAGGCCGAGGGTGACGGAAACAGTGAGGAAGGAAAACAGGGGGAGAGGCCAGTAACCAAAAACCGAAGAAAAGCAGTGGAGGACCGAGGGGACGAACAGAGGAATAACGCAGAAAAAAAAAAGGGGCGACTGGAGAAGCAAACGAGACAAAAACAGAGAAGCATCGGCCAGCCACCACACCTTCACATATCATCGTCGTCGTTCAGACCAGTGCTAGCCTTGTCTCCGGTGGCACCACCTTCCTCCTTCACACTAAACTCACAGACGAAGAAAGAAAAGGCAGAAGACGTAAAGAGATAGAGAGAAAACAGGGAAACAAGAATAACAAAAGAGAGACCAGAGAATAGAACAAAGGAAACAAAGCCGAAGAAAAGAACAACCAGAGAGAAAACGGATGAAAAGAGGAACAAAGGAAGCATCACGGCTTCGTCCATCATCTTCGGCTTCGTCCCCAGCTACACGGGTAAGCTTTTGTTTTCCCTAACTTTAGAAATTTAATTACCATGTCACTGTGCAAAGCATGCGTAAACAATTCACGCATGCATGCACAATGACCAGCCGGGTCACTGGTTTGAACCAGTGACCAGGCTGGGTCTATTTTTTTTTTTTAATTTTCTTTTATATCTATTCAAACAAGTTATTTTATATATATATATATATATATATATATAATCCAAAAATATTTGTGGGTCCCTGTAAATTTATTTATAGGTCCCTTGTATTTTTAGGTATTTCATCGTATAATTAATTTATGGATTTTTTATTGTGAAATGTAAATCTAGTTTTTTTAAAATATATATATATATATATATATATATATATATATATATGTGTGCATAAAAATAAATTTTATTTTTTATTTTCATTCACTGATGCCAAAGTCAGGAATAAAAATATTGATTTAAATTTATTTTATTTTATAGCTACGTAATATTTACCAACGCTAGAGTTAGAAGTATTCGTGGTTGAATATTCACTGGCGCCAGAGTCAGAAATATTATTAACAAATCATCATAGCATAAGCAAATAAATGTTTAGCAATTTAAGACAAAACCAGCAATGTAGTCTGCCTCAGGCAGAACGTTTAAAAAGTGATAATATATTTCCTTTTACGTAACCAGTCCCGAACCATAAAATCTCTGTTGACCAGTTAAGGTTACTAGTATCTATAATACTAGGTGGCGACTCCTTAAAAAAGAATATCCCCCATCAAAGAATAGGATACCAGAAATCCATTCTTTTCTGAAGATTATTTTTAGGGGTCATTGTGACGTCGGGTGCAACAAACATAATAAAGAAGAGAAAATATAAATAAACAAGAGGAGAACATGATTATATAAATATAGTAAAGGAAATGAAAAGCATAAACAAGAGATTAAGGAAAATATAACATGAAATAAAACTTGAACAATACAAAATAAAAAGAAAAAGAGCAAAAGCAAGATCTTGATCTGAACAACCAAGATGCCTAAATGCATGGCAAATGCCTACTTTTATAGGTCAAAATTTAGAACTATTAATTTGATAACTAATTATTGATTGGGTAGCCACATCTTGACTTAGTGACAATCTCTATCTTCTTGTTTGAACAAAATGTTATTGCTAACATCAGAATTTGAACAGATTGTCCTCATAAATGTTCTAGGAAATTGTCTCAACTTTCCAACAAACAATGAATCGGTGTATTTGGACTTCTAAAACTCGAGATATGGGCTGAACACTGAATAGTGTCTGTGTTGTAGGACAGACTCCGACTTCTTCATTGTTGCTACAATTTAAACTTAAAAAAGACCTTTTTGAATCTTGGACTCCATGAAAGTTTTAAGACTATGTCTTAGCTTTCTATCCATATAAACCAAACTGAAATCCAAGATCTATAGCTCCAGATATGACCCAATGACTGAACAGTATTCCAGTTTGGACTGAACCAGCATCTCTTTTCTAAGTTTAGCCATCTCTTTGTCTTCTCAATTTCAGTAGTTAAACTCATCAATCAATCTTTTCATTTATGTTATAGGCTTGCATTTAAAATGAACATTTACCATAAATTAAAGGTATCTTATAATATTAGACATGATATTATAAAACATGCTCTAGTTAAGGAGTTATTGATACTTTAAGTGCAAATTGATGATATAAAACCTTGATAAAAATACATTTTTAAGTACTAATCAAGGTTCACTTTAGTACAATGTATTGTTAAGGTTATATGCAACTCGTTAAGGAGAAAAAAAATTGATTTCCACCTAATACCACAATGTAATAGGAGTAAAACATTTATGATTTTCCCTTAAAAGTCAAAGTTGAATCAAGAAATAACCTCGCCAATGTTAACTTCTTGCTACAGGAATCAATAGTGATTCTTACATCAAAATTCAAATACTATAATCAAGCTCAGGTGAATGAAGTTGCATTACCTTCTCCAAAACCCCGAGTGCCATATCTTAATTGATGGGGAAAATATGGTATTTTGTGACAACAATTTAGTGTAAAGACATCTACAGTATGCTTGCGACTTAGTGATTGCATATAATTATAAAAAAACAAAAAACAAAACCATTCCACTAAATCATTATTCACAAGTAAAGTAAATTGAGATTAAGCTCTTAAAAGTAATGGCTCACAACAAAGAAGTTCAAAGCATTGGAAAAAAAAACAAAAAAAAAAAAACAAACAGGGTATAAAAGATTGACCCGGTTTTGATCTGATTAGGTTGACTTGACTAGCTTGACCTTACTAATTTGACCCGATTGGGTTGACCTAAAAACAAATAAAAAAATCAAAAAAAATAAAACATGAAAAAAACAAAAAAACTCAAAAAATTATCAAGAAATACAAATCAAACACAAAAAAAAAAAAAAAAACACTAAGAACATTCATCAAGAACCCAACAACACAACTCTTAAACTAGACCAGATCTCGAACGAAAAATGAGATGGTTTTATTCGCAAGCATGCATAGATCAAGAATCAAACCTCAAAAACCATCCATCATCATTTAAGAACCCAAAAAATATAGACCTAAGCAACAAGAAAAGCAGGCCTACGAAAACCTTCAAAATGGCTTAATAAACATACTTGCAATAAACAAAATAACATCAAATCTTGGCGAAACAACATCTAAACCAAACTTCAGCATTAAGATAACTATCATAACATAACAAACTATGCACTATCCAAAAATAAGCATATATATACCTATTAATCCAAGAATAGGTTAAAATATATTTAGACCCAAACATTAACACATTAAAGCAAAATAAAAACAGCACTAAAATATCAAATAACAATTATAACATAAATCTAAAAAGGAGAGGAGTGGGGCATGCTCATTAAGCTTCGCCCCCTAATCAAACTTGGTAGGTTTACCTTGTAAAATGGTAGTTTCTTCTTTGGATTCTCAACTCTTTTCTTCTTAGTCTCTCCCTTTTGTTTTTTGTTTTTGGTGATTTTCCTTGCCTTTTATAGCCTCTTAAAGCAAGTGGTTACAAAACCACTTGTGGATTTTTGGTTGGTTTTGTCAAAACTAGGTTATATAGGATTCTTTTTGTTCAATCTGTTAGAAGTCATTTCTTTCTTCTTCTTTTTTTGTTTTGTTTTCCTTATCTTTAGATGCCTAACAAACCATTGAAAGCTTCTAAAAAGGTTGGGAAGTTAATGTTGAAGTTTTGGCTAGAAATGGAAGTTTTGGCCAAAAATGGAAGATCGAGGGTGCATGTTCTATAAATTAAATGTGAGCAATTAGGGGTTATTAGATCAAAACAAATTATAAACATTATAGAGGGGGTGTTATTCTCCCACTAGGATCAAACCACACTTTATTTGGTGGTTTGTAGCTTCTTTATCATCGAACCAAAGTTAGACGTAACACTGTCAAATTTCTCTGAAACAGTCAAGGCTGACTTGGGATAAGAAGTTGAGGGCTTTCACATGGAAAGTAAGGTACAAACATTGAGCAAAGGTGGTACAACCTTATAACGGGGAACCTCCTCTGTCACACAGTGGTGGTTAGAGGTTATGAGATGGTCGAAGATGTCATGTTCATTCACCTGAATGTTGCAACTCGATCAACCTATTCAGGTAAAGAAAGGGATGCAAGGTAACCTAAATGATATCATTTCGGCTAAACCCTACAAATTAGGGTTTTAAATTTGGGATTTGGTAAACTTCAATTGAATATATACTCTTTCAATTTCTTTTACTTTCACCTTTAATTATCTCTTGAACTTTTAATTTCATGCAATTTCACCCATATCAAACTCAATTAACAACCTTAAAGTTAAGCGCATTTTACAAACTAGTCCTTGGTTTTTTATTTGTTCAATTGGACCTCCAATTGACCATCAAACTTTCAATTGTATTCAATGTAGCCCCTGATTTCACCAATTTCAGTCCCTAAAGTCACACATCTTTTGCAAGTTGATCTTTTATCTTTGATTTATTCAATTAAATCCCTAATTACCTATCAAACTTGTATATTTATGCAATTAAACCCCTGATTTGACCAAACTAGCTCTTAAAATTTGCAATTCGACCCCTTAACTTTAATTAAAGCCTCCATTGACTTCAAGAACCAATTGTTCTTGTAATTAAACCCTCAATAAATTCAATTAAACCTTGAAAAATCTAATTAAGTCCTTAAACATTCAATTTTGAATTCCTCCTCAAAAACTGAATTCTTTCTGTCAACAGGGTTAAATTTTCCAATTTTGTATATTTTGACTCTCTTTAACTAGTTTTTTGCATTTTTTTTAAGGGTTCTGATATGTTCATCGCAACTAATAGATATTTTTTTGTTTCTCTTCCATCATTTTTTTTTATTTTTTGTATTTTCTCTCTTTTTTTGTTTATGCGAGGTCCTAAAATAGGTAACAACAGTTACCTCGATTAAGATAATATGTAATAGGATCAAAGCATAACATTCTTTATATAAAATAACATAGTGATCTCAAGTTTAAGGATCACTTATACAACCATCATGCGAGCCTTTCAAACGATATAAGTGATTTCTCCATATGACATTCTCATGCGGATCAATTTAGTGTACATGTCTTATGATAGGCACCTACATATTAGTTCTAAGTATTCATTATACCATAGCTAATGAGAATAGTTGCTTCCTTTCATAATGAAAAGAAAATAATATGTACTAATCTTTACGACTCTAATAAATGTCTGGTATTTAAGAGAGTATCGACCATAAATATTTTAGGAATAATGTTTTGATGCAATAGAAATCTCATAATTATAACAACTTTATAATTTTTTTTCCAAAGCATTTTTGTCTCATGGACTTCATTCGTACTCTAGATTCATAAATCAAATGTTAGATTCATTAATCTAATATTATATAAACATTAAAGATAAATTAAGCCTTTATTAATAATAAATATTTATTTACATGAATATAATAATGTCATATGTAACCAACCAATTGGCTATAAGGCATATTAAACTAAAATGTTGTTCATCTCGTGTTAACTGCCATCCTGTGATTATGGATATAAAATTCGGATAATTCTACAGGAAAAAAAAATTAAGAAAAAAACACGGACCAATACAAAAAAAAAATCAAATATTAAATGACAAAATTTAAAATAAATCAATTTTATAGAAGGACCTAAAAAATCCAAAGTCAACCTTCAAAACCTATAGTTCTAATCTTGCTCTATCAAAAATTGTTAAGGGATGAAATTACAAAAAAAAAAAATTGCAATAAAAGAGGACCCTAAACAAAATAAATAGCAATAAAAAGAATAAGAACCACATTTAACATAAAAATAAATTGAAATCAAATTCTTGAGATGAAATTGATAAAGAAACTCAATTAGTAAAAGGTTAAGAAAAAAACCAAAAGAATAAGGATTAAATCTGATATAAAATCAAACTAAACCAAATGATTATGAATTAAATTGAAAAAAAAAATTAAAAGAAGATAATAAAAAAATAGCAATCAATGTTGAATGATGAAATTTTTATTTTTAAAAAAATAAAATTAATGTTAAACGATGAAATTGAAAAAGAAAATTAGATAAGAAAAAAGATGTCGACCTGCATTAGCTTTCTAAATCTTTGATCTGCGACATTAAACTAGAAGTATCATTCACACTAAAAAAAAAAAAAAACAATAAAGCCCAATCACCAGCAAATCAAACGATGAAAGATGAAATCAAGAAGAAAAAAATTTAACCACACAAAAGGATCTAAGATTAAAAAAAATGATAATTAAAACAATGTGGGTAAAAAATAAAATAAAAAATAAATTAGAGAGCAACTATAAATTTTCAATTAGAGGGTTATACTGAAAAGAAAATTAACTTTAACAAAAAAAAATTAAAAGAATGAAGACAAAACTTGAAAAAATAATACATCATAAACATGGATTGAATGATGAAATTAAAAATCAATAAAATTTTTATAAAAAGACAAGGAAAAAAATTAAAAATCAAAAGAATAAGGATAAAATTGAAAAACAACAAGAAAAATTAAAATTGAAGAACTAAATTGAAAACAAATAATTTTTTGATAAAAGGATCGAGAATAAAAATTAAAAGTTAAATAAGAACTAAAGTTGAAATATAAACAATAACAAAACCAACTTGTAATTTTCAGGGGATGAAAAAAAAATATATAAAAAAAAGTTAATCAACAACAAACCGCATCATTATCACAAGATCCATTAGGAGAAAGGTGATGCAATTGAGTTTCCATTTGACATTATAGAAAGGCAAACTTGGACATTAAAAGACATCACAGACGCCTCTTATGGGCCAACACGTGTATATCACACACTAACAACTTTTTAAATTTAAATATTAATCAAATATCTTTAAAAGACCAAATTATTTTTCATGGCTATATAATTAAAATAAAATGCATGAGAATATCAATAAACCACCTGAACTAATTACTTACTTTTTATTAATTTTACATGTAAAAAGATCTATTTAAAAAAAAAAACATTAGTAACCTTGATCTTCAATCATTAAATTTTTTTATATTAAAATTAAATAAGACATTATTATTTCTAAAATTAAAATAAAATTCATATATACTCTCGATCATGAAAAAAAAACCTAATTTACACCATATCATTAGTTTTTTTTTTTTTAATGGCAAAAAAATCATTACGTAAATTTAGACTAGGTGTGCAGTGGTTTCTACAGAATTTTGAGTACGCGATTTAAAGTTTCTGTTAATTTTATTTTTAAATAATAAAGCGCTTGTAGAGTTGTAGTTGTTGCAAAACACCATCGTTCAGACTACAGATATTAAAACATTATTATTCAACTCAGCAACAATTTCCCATAAGCTTATATCTCCACTCTTCAGTGTCTTCACTACAATCACAGAAAAAATACAATAAAAAAAAAAAAAAACTCAGTTGCAAAACCTTCGTTGTTCAACACAAGGTTGCAAAAGCCTCAGGTCGATTCACATGAGTAACAGATGCAGGTTGTTTTGTTACCGCAGCCAAGATGTCACGATAACCGACCACCCCAACTAAAACGTCATCACTATGATCCTCGATCACCCATACATGGGTTGCCCTGTGAGAAAGCATCTGTGCCATCACTGCAGCCAATGAGCTCGTAATTTTACATGTCAGGGGAGCACTTCGACCCCTGTAAATACTCCTGCCAATTCCGATTGAGTTTCCTGGATTGAATCCAATGCTCCTACTGCTGAATTTCCTCAGCCTTGTTGAACCAGCCCCATGAGCTGTATTATCATCATCAACTGCTGAATTAACTGCAAAATTCGGTAGTGATCTTGATGTGTCATTATCCTCAACCCCCATCACAAACTGCCCGGCGGAGAGGTTTGCTAAAGCCCATGCTGCAGCCAGATAATCACATTTCCACAATCTAGAGGCTGATATTTCCCCTATGATCTTACATTGACCATTTGGAATGGGCTCCACAACAGCTATCGCACTGGGATCTTCAGGCAGCTTTCTTGTTGCTTCAATGGCTGGGAGAGAGGCTTCTAATGAGTTGTAATTTGCGTTAATGGCTCCAAGGGATGAGATGGAGGAAAGAGGGAGCGGAGCTAGAGCACCAAGGCATCCAATGAGAAAACGGATGACATCTTCTCTAGAGAGACAGCAAAATTTGTCACGGTTGGAAGTGCCAGAAGATGAGGAAGGACGGTTGGTGTTGATGGTCAGGTTATTATTACTGCTGCTATTGGATGTATCAGCATTCTTGAGCCACTTACCATTGTAGAGAATTGAGAATCGCTTGCTCATACCTTTCCATCCCATGCTTTTTGGAACAATAAGGCGCCTTACACCTTGCTTCATCATTTCCAAGGCATCTATCAACCTACCACAAGCACCAAAAAGTCATTTCCTGTATGAACTCTATTCTCAGGAATGCATTGCAAGTTTCTGTATGTGGTACCCGATCAAATCACATGACATTTTTAAATTCTCATAGAATCTAAACTTTATTCTCTTGTACATATATAAACTGAGGACCAAATTGACAAATGCCTTGGGATTTCTCGACCAAAAAAAGGCTCAGTTTACAAGATGATTAAGGAAAAGTATTTTCCAATAAGGATGCACTCTGGCACGGATTATGTGTTTGTCTCTAGATGCATACTAACACACAACCATACAAAGAGAGAGACAAGAAACAAAACCTGTCAAATGGAGCATGTACAAATATAAAGATTATTTATATGAAGAAAAATTATGTAAGGAGCCCCGGATTAGTCATATATACAAACCACTAAGAAAACCATATCCAAAATGAGAGAAAATCTACCACAAAAAATCAAATTTCAAATTTAGATTAACTTCCTATAGTTGCATGAAAAAAAAACTTTTCAGCATTTACTCTTTCTTTCATCTCCTCTCTATTGCACATGAGTATGCAAGTCAACCAAGAATGAAGAAACCAAGTTTCTCCACCATTTAAAATTACAAAACTACAACTCTTCATAAATCCCAGATTAAATCATCGTGCCTCCAGCCTCTTCACCTTAACAATCCCCACCAATCTCACCTTATTTAGGTTTATATAATCAAGGAAAGAGGTATTTAGATCACACCATCCATTAACAAGGCATGCTTTTAAACTTAAGAGGCTTATAAATTTTAGAGTTCTTTATTTAGGTTGATATGTGTGTGTGTTGCGCATTTTGGTATTATTATGAATTTTATGATAATTGATTTTTTATGCTCTTTGGCGATTAGGGACCTTTAGGATGTGTATCAAAGCACGCAAATTCTCTATTTGGAGCAGCCATATGATGAATGATTTGAATTTGAAAATTAAAATTATGATTATAGAGATCAATTTCCCCATGGCCTTTAAGATGGATTCCTAGTGCACAGAGGATGGATTCTTGTAGAAAACTTTATTTTCTACTTTTGTCCAATCCCAAGTACCCAACTCCGGAAACACTAATATAAGAACATGTCTAGTTTATTTATCCAATGACCAATTGGTCTACCAGCCCTTCCCCTTTACAGACAGGTCAGCCTGTCAAGCGGATTCTGTAATGCCTAATTGTGGGAAAGGAGTTAGATGATAGATTACAAAGGGAAAGTGACACAGGAGCTTTTGAAATAATAAATGCTTTCCATAGTAATTTGACATTTCTAATTTCGTTTATTATTCTAACACTAGTTTGATTCTATATAAATAAATAATTTTCCATAAAGATTCCTTTTCCAATAAGGATTCGGCTTAAGATATAAATAGAGCTACCTAGCTTATTTTTCATACATATTATTATTATTATTATTATAAGTTTTCTACAAACTATAAACCTATTTGTCTAGTTCCAACTTCAAATTTTCTTCATTTAAGCCATCAATTTCCTATTCTTTCTTGTTTTGAGTTGATTTCTCTTCCCATGTTACGTTATGTGTTATTGACGCTTTGCAACAAAAGAAACAAATGGGAGCCCAAATGGAGATTATTGAAGGTGACCACAACCATTTAGACAAATCATAAGGTAGTCATAAGGATGAAGACTCTCCTTTCATGATGCTGGAGTTGTAAATCATCTGGTGCGAGGTGGGCTGGGAGAGAGGAACAACACCACACTTTAACAGAGGAAGAGAGTTGACGAGCTTCTAGCACAAAACACTTTGTTTCTAGATAAATAAGTAGTTATGCGTTGGAATTTTTTGTCCATCTATAATGAAATAGATATTGATTGGGATTGTTTATAATGTTTGATGGTGATTATGATGTTAACTATGTTGTTCTAATTAATATCATAATCACAATTAAATTAAACATCATAGATTGGCAAAAAAATCTCAATCCAAATCTATTTTGTTATAGATGGGCAAAGAATTCCATTCCATTACTTTTTTTATTGAGGAATTGTTCATCTTTTGTATTTGTTGCTCTTCAACTCTCTTCCTCCATTCAAGTGTAAAGTTTCTCCACCCTTTCAACCCTCCTTTGCACCATATGGTTTATAGCTTCATCATCATGAACAAAGTTTTTATTCTTATGACTACTTTATACATATAAAGAGTAATGGCCTCCTTCTGAAATCTCCATTCGAGCATTCATTAGTTCCTTTTGTTGCAACGCATCACTATCACACAACTAATGTTCAACAATACAACTTATTTGGCAATCTTGATTTCTCCATCTACAACCTATAACATGTCCTAACATGGTTAAGGGATGGAAACCCAAATACAAGTTTGAGAATTGTTTCGCTCTTACACAAATTTGACATAGTGTGGAAAGAAAAATCAACCCAAAACTTCAAAGAATAGAAAATAAACGGCTAATATAGAGGAAAATTGAAATTGGAACTAGAAAAATAGGTTTAGGATTTGTGTACAACCTCTTAGCACAAATTATGATTGATAAAAATAATAATAATATGTCTGAAAAAAAAGTCAAGAAGCCTTACTTATACAAGTTCTAGGTTTAAATCCTAACCCTTATTTGAAAAGAAATATTATGAAAGTTATATAACTAGTATAGAATCTAAATAGTATTAGGATTCCTAAACAGAAAAAAAAAATAAAAAAAAAAAGTCAAATTACTAAGAATACATTTATTCTTCCAAAAGCTCTTGAGGTGGAAAGGGTGTCATCCAACTACCCAACAACCATAGTTTAACAGCTTAGTTCATGAGATCAAACCTTCTATTGAATCCTACCTAGAAACCTTGATGCATTATGATGAAGAATATTGAGAAAGAGTAGGGGTGATCATTTTCGGTTCGGTTCGGTTTTTACCTATACAAACAACCAAACCGAAATTTTATAAAATACAAAAAATAATGTCAACCTAACCGACCGGTTTTTGGTTCAGTTCGGTTTTGATACGGTTCAGTTTCGGTTCAGTTATTTTATATTAGAAACCAAAAACTATATTGTTTTTGGGGTTTTTTCTAGACTTTCTAATGGACTTGGTTTCGGTTTGGTTTGGTATTTTTCGGTTTGGTTTTTTTATTTTTCGGTTCGGTTCGGTTTTTTTGTTTCAGACTTATAAAACCGAACCGAACCAAATATTTTTTTAAATACTCTAATTGGTTTTTTTTCATGGTTCGGTTTTTTCAGTTATTTTTTGGTTTTCTTGATTTAATCAGTTTTTTTATTTTTCTGCTCACCCCTAAGAAAGAGTAGTATTTCCCATAGGATACGGTAAGTACCCAATTAAGTTGCACATCACTTGGTTTCTGGCATCATGATTACCAACAAGAAGTCATTTGAAACGTACATGAGAAGGCAATGAATCTGAATGGATAGAATCCAGACCATGCTCCTTGGAGCAAACACAAGCATATCATGGAGAAATTGTTCAAATACAGTAGTGAACACCCAAGTCTACTCCCACGCTACAACCTCCCCACCCTGTCCCATCTCAAAGCAGCACGTATACAGCACAAAGCAGATATACTAGATAGATGGAAAAGGTAACAGGCCAAATAGAGAAGAAACAATACCCTTAACATGAGAACAAGTATGATATCAACAATCAGATGTTGACAAGAAACAAAAACAAAACAGAGTAGCAAGGGGAGTATGCTTTTACTTTGTTATTAATAACAGTATTTTGATTTCTTACTTTGCATGCACACAAGAGAGGAAACAAAGATAGAAGAATGGAATGAACATGATGATTCAAGTGCCACCATGAAGAAGATCAACAACGTTGATGACAAATTCCACAAGCATAGCATTTGCAAGAAGGCAGAAACATAAGCACGAGAACTGATGCATGTATCTGAGGGTGAAAAAATAAATTAAAAGGGCCACGCTAATTTGCAAGCACCAGGCAACTTTATATGTCATAAAATAATTGAAATACTTCAAGGCATACTCCGTATTATTCATTATCATAGCAATGGCATGTTGGCATGGTCTTGTACGACCAACCTCACTGTACGTTAGCTTGTTGGCATGCTGTTGTACATCAAAACTCTCAAGTGAAAGGTCAAAGGCTGGTGATCAGAAAGTCTTTCGGCACAAAAAAGAGAAGAGAACAGACCGATCAATTAAAGATAATCAAAGAATTATAAACAGTAACAACAAGAAGAGTGCATGATTATAACAACCAAAAATTCAGATTCATAATCATAATCACATAACCACGAATCCATGTGAATGTTATACTAAGTGGCTTTAGAGAAATTAGAATAAAGAGCTAACCTTGTAGCAGGATCAACCTGTTTGAGAAGCGTAGTATTAGGAACAACAACCTGAGAGACTGGAGTCTTGATGGCCTTATCCCGATCCTCTAAGCACTCAGTTGAAGCCAAAAAAGCCACAATATCAAGCGAATTAAGGATACCAACAAACCTCTGTAGTCTCGTTTCACTGTTCTCAATCATGCCCACATGAGATTTCCTCTTCCAAACTGGAATCCCACACTCTGTCGATTCTCCTATTGCCCGAATCGCAGATTCTACCGTCTCTGTCTCATAAAATTCCACCATCTCTGGCTTCCCCACCGTCAGATCTCCCACCACATGATAAAGAAACACAGATGGCATTGTTGATATGTGGTTTTTTTTTCCTTTCCTTGAAAGCAACCAAAACTAACAGAGAGAAAACAAACGGAAGAACCAGGTTGGCTATTATAAGAGGGAATGGAGGAGAATGAGGAGAAGGTGAAAAGGTGTGATTGGTGATCTATGGAGAATCAGAAGATGTACAGTGTTGTTTATAGGTGCAGCGATAAAGAAAGATTTGGCCATTGATGAAGATGAAGAAAAGGAAAAGAAAGAGGAAAGTTAAGGCCCATCAAACTCGGTGACTCTATTCCCTCTTTCGAGGATCACTGAGAGGAGAGCCTGCGTGAAAATTGGTCATCTTGTAGAGACGGAGAGACTGAGTTGTGGATGAGATTGAATAAATAAAATCAAAAGTGTGTGTGTGTGTGTGTAAACTATTTTACAGTTTGATAATATATTTCTTTCTTTTCTACTTAAAATGCATTTGATTCCTAAAAACTTATATTTAATTAATTTTATTTCTATTATTATCATCGTTTCAACCGTTATTTAAAAAAAACTTATTTTAATTTAAATTGAGCAAAAAATAACTACTTTTTTATTTTTAAGAAGCTTATTCCATTATTTTATAGCAAAATTCATTTAATTTCATAATAATAAAAATAAATTAATTAAATATAAAAATTGAGGGAAGTAGGTAGAAAGGAAAGAAAAAGAAATGGGTTGGCACAATAATTAAAGTAGGTGAGAGAATTTAGAAAAGAAAATAAAAGAACGAATGAGACATCGAAGATACATGAGAGCTAAATTGATGATACTTAAATTTTGATACGACAAATCAATAGATATCGAAAAAATTAACTTTGGACCTGGAGATGACTTTGACTTACCGTCTATAATTAGCAGCATCCTCACACGCAGTGCATGTAATATAATTTTTTATTATTATTAATATCAATATCTAGATTAAATTATGTATGTTTTGATTAATTTTATAAATTTTAAAATTAATAATCATATAATTTTTTAATAGTTTTAAAAAAATTAAAATTCATAATTATTAAGCTAATTAGTTAAACTAAAAAAAGCTTACATGTAATACATATTTTAACAATTAAAAATATTGATATGTTGACATATGTATAATAAAAAATAAAAAAATCACAAGAGACGCACGTGTTATTTGTGCATCTTAGGTAGTACAGATCTGGCCTGTGCAAATAGTCAAACTATACTAGTTTAGAAAAAATAAAAAATTTACCTATGTTGCTAGTTTGGGAAAACTTTTCCCCTATTATGAAACGTAAGGTTTTTATCATAATAAAAGAACCAAGTATTTATTGAATGGGATATTATTATTATTATAAAAAAGCTACAAGGGAAGGTAAATTTATTCAATTTACAATTCACCACTATTATATAACAAAAGATCTGGAAGGTAAATTTACCATGTATATAAACTCAATTTACTATTCACCACTACAATATAATTATTATTTTACTCTTTTAAAAACTCAATAACCTTGGTACTGGGAGTAATTTAAATTTTTTTATGATCCATTAGTCATTATGCAATTTAACGAGAAAAACTCGATTTTTTTTTTTGCTTTTTTAACATAGTCAAATTACTAAAATATCCTTAAAAATAAAAAATAATAATAAATTATCATCTAGGGTTATTTTCTTCTTTCCCTTCTAGTTAGAACAATTAAATGACACAAATACCCTTAAAATCAAAAAGTGATAAGAAGTCATCCAAGGGCTATTTTATTTTTTGACATTAGATTTTTTATTATATTCATGTTGACTTAAGAGCAATTTAGTCTTTTAATAAATATAAAATATTAATAAAAAATAAAAAATAGTTGGTGCATTCATAATCGTGTGAAGCACTCTGCCACTTTCAAGTGGCATGTGTAGTAGCCTCCAACGATAAACATTGGACTTTCTTAATATTGTTGGATTCATCTCAACGCCATCTCCCTCTCACGATGGCGTGTGTTGTGTTATAACCTCTGGTCTGATGCTAATGGGCTTTTCTTTTCTCTCTGCACCTCGATTTCCATGCGTGACATTTTAAATATTCAAACAAACCCTTCAATTTATTTTTCTTTCAAATTTGATCCCTTTTTTTGTTACTATTTTTTATTTGAAATGTTTTATAAAATTAGAATTTTTATTTTATTTCATCTTCCTTTGATTTCTTTATCTCTCATATATGGTTCTCATTTTTTAATTGTTATTTATTTAGTTCTCTCATTAAAATTAATATTCTAACTCCTTGAAGCTTGTTTAAGTCTATAAATAAATCTTTGAAACTTACATACTTTGTTGGCAAATTTCTTAGATTTAAGACCTTCAAGTTGTGTCATATACATTTTTTTATAAAGGTCTTCATTTAGGAATATAGTTCTAACATTTATTTTTCAAATTTCATAATCATGGTATACAGCTATAACAAGCAAAATCTTCTTGTATTTTAATATATCTATTGATGAAAAGGTTTCATCAAACTCAACCCCTTTGTCTTTGTCTATAACTATTAGCAACTAATCTAGCTTTGTACGTTTATAGATTGCTATCTATATTAGTTTTTCTTAAAGGCCCACTTATATCTAATATGTTATATCCTTTCAAGTGGACCAATCAAAATCAAGACCTGGTTGGTGTACATAGAATCAATTTTGAATTTCATAGCCTCTATTATTTCTCATAATCAATTTAGATATTATTTATATATAGTTAGTACGGTCATCAAGTATAAGCAACTTATCATTTCCAGCTTTTATAAGAAGTCCATATATCATTGATGCACAATGTGTCCTATTAGATATATGGAGTTCTTGTATTTCTTGATTTTCAGGCTGAATATACAATGTTATAGCTTGGGGCTTAAGTTTCATTTTGATGTCAAATTATGATTCTTGAACTTCTTAAAGGTCTATTTTTCTCTTACTATTCTTTTCAAGAACAAATTCTTTCTCCAAGAATGTACCATAATTTGAGACAAATATTTTTTTTTTAATAGCATGATAGAAATAATATCCAATTGTTTTTTTTTTATATTCCATAAACTTTCATTTATCTTACTTGGCTCTTAGTTTTTCAAATATAATACGCCTTGCATAAATATCACATCCCCAAATCTTTTAAGTATGATAAGTTTGATCTCCTACCATCTAATATCTTATATAGAGTCTTATCAATAAATTTTAATGGAACTCTATTTAAAATGTAAGTGGTAGTTTATAGAATATAGCCTCAAAAAAAAAGGTGAAGATCCGCATAGCTCATCGCGGACCGTACCATATCAAATAGGGAGCTATTTATGTTTTCATAAACTCTATTATGCTATAGTGTTCTAGGAGATTTTTATTATGAGAGAATCACATTCTTTTTTGTATAATCTTGAATATCTTGGCTTAAGTATTCACCACCTCGATTAGATCAAAGTATTTTAATATTTTTTCTAGTTTGTCTTTCAACTTGACTTCTAAATTCTTGGAACATTTTAAATGATCCAGACTTTTGTTTCATCAAATACACATAATTATATCTAGAATAGTCATCAATAAATATGATGAAATATGTATATCCACCTATAACATGTATTGTCATTGGTCTAAATACATTTATATGTATTACATCTAACAATTCTTTAGATCTTTCACTATTTTCAATAAATGATGTTTTGGTCATCTTATCTAATAAACAAGCTTCACAAGTTTTATATGATTCAGAATCAAAATGATCAAAAATTTATTTCTTTATGTAATTTAGTGATTCTTGTTTTATTAATATGATATAGTCTATAATGTCATAAATATGATTTATATTATCTAATCTATCTTTCTTGTTGTTTATATTGAACATGGGTATTTTAAAATTAAGTATATACAAACCATTCATATAAATATCATATCTATAATAAACATAATCATTATAAAAGGAACAAAATTTTTCCCCATTAATAAATTTAAATCCATTCAATACTAAATAAGAAATAGATATAATGTTTCTAGAAAGTACTGGAACAAAATAATAATTATCAAGTTCTAGTATCAACCCATATAGCAAAGATAAATAATAAGTTGCTACAACTAATTTAGCAACCCTTACTCTATTGCCAACTCATAGGTCCATTTTATCTTTATACAATCTTTTATTTTTCCTTAGTTCTTATATATAATTGCAAATGTAAAAATCATATACAATATTGAATATTCAAGAACTACTATGTGAAGTATAAAAATATTTCTTAAAAATATGCGTAAAAGCCTTAGTAAGTTTCTTATCCTTCATAGTTGAACGGTACTCCTTACAATTCCTCTTTCATTGGCTTACCTCGCCATATGATAACAAGTGTCCTTATCTTTCTTGATGCCCCCAACATGCTTTTATGCTTTAAAGGCAGAACATTGTTTTTTCATGTTTTTCTTTTTAGACTTTTTAAAAGACTAAACTATGAGAACAAAGTCTTTTCTCCTTTTCAAGGGCCCTTTCAGTAATTTCAAGCATATTAAATAGTTATGGCAACATATTATCCAACTTATTCATGTGATAGTTCATAATGAATTGCAAAAAAAAAAAAAATTAGCTAAAGACTGCAAAACCAAGTCAACACTTATTTATAGTTCATAACAAAGCCCAAATAGCCTAAATTCTAAATATAGTCAATCATTTTTAAAACATGAGTGTTCACAAAGGAACCCTATATTATCTTGCAATGGAATAATTTCTTAGAGGTTTTATATCTCTCAGTCCTATTAGTTGCATCAAACAACTCGTTGAGATGCATAATTATTTTTGGACATCCATATCTTTATATTATCTTTGAAGTTCAGGTGACATAATGGCCAACATCACATATATAGCATGTTCATCGTCATCAATATGACATTGATACTCATTCCTAACTTCTTCATTAATATCCTCATCATAGCAGGAGGAATCAAATTCTTAAGAACATATAATATTCTTTCTTGCTTGAGGACAATTCTCATATTACAATACAAATCTGAGAAGTTTGGTCTAGTTAATTTTTTATATATCAACCTATTCATGTAATAATAACGAGTATTAGTTTTATACATGCATATTTAAAACTAAATTTAGACAAGTTCTTTAATCATAATTTAGTCTTCCATTATTTTCTTGCAAATTAATAGCCCTTACTATTAATTAGGGAGATCTTGCTTAGATCTCCTTGTGAACTAGGATCTCATTTAATTTATATGACCTTATATAACTCATCAAGTTAAAATAAATTAAATTTGATAGATAACATAACTTATTAATCTTATCTCTATGTGAATCCTAAATTAGTGAGGTGACAACTCTTTACCTAAATATATTATATATGTTTCACCTAATTGTTACCTCTAATATTATATGATCATACGTAACTTATCTAAATCATATATGTTTACTTATGTAGGACCTAATTTTTTAGCATTAAATATATTTCGTTAATGGTAATTTTGAGTAGCTCAACAAGTTATCCATGAATGAAACTCTAGTTTTATGCATATAAAATTAAAAGGCAATAAATCAAGTTCTCAATATATACTTGATATATTAACGATGAATTTTTTTATTTTAATCAGGTCTCTTTACATGGTATAATTGATAAATTATATATAAACATACACCCTTAGCATGCAATTTTCATTGGATGATTATAGATATATCTAAACTAAATCTATGTAGCCAGCAAAAGGAATCATGTTGTCAAAACCTTGGTAGTTACTGCAAATCTTTATAAATTCTTGTGAGTATTTTGGTTGTATCCTTTTCACCATCCTTTTTTCATCATGGTGTGAGGATAGTCCCTCGTGTTATGATGCCCCAACATGAGGAAGCAACCTCGTGCAAGGCAGCTGGCAGCACCAACAAACCCTAGCACTACTTAGGTAAGACAACAGTGACTGGCTATGCATGTAGTATAGTCAAGCACACCAGCAATAATGACATTGTTGTTGGTGGCTTTAATAGCCACCCAAACTATTTTTTCTATAGATTCCACCTAGATTTAACCAGAACAATAATTGAGAGAGATTTTTTTTTAGAAAATGATGAGTGAAAAGGAAAAAAATAATTTTCTTATAAAATTAATTCACAATTAACTCCAATAACAATTAAAACATGCAATCATGATCTTAATTGTCTAATAATAGCTACTGTTTAGGTCTCCTAAAACTTTTAGACATAGCAAAAACAATAATTTAAATTATTTTTTTGGGAGTCCTAATAATCATGTACATAATTTAAGACCTTTTAGGGTTTGAGCGAAAATTATATAAAAATGATATTTTTTTTGTTTAGATTTAATCAACTTCTTCAAAATTAAATTATCACAAATTATAAATTATACATTCAAATATGTAGTTTCTAACTATTGTAAGGATTGGTTGACTTTTTTATAAAGAATGGACACAAGATTTTAATATTGTCTATTTCTGCTAACCTTTAATGACTCTCTTTACATCTCTATTTCTCCTCTCAATTGGCTCTTCTTTCCTCATACAAATGGTGCCTATTTACAATGTAAATGGGCAATAAACATCCCCATTTTCAGTATCAACTCCAACATCTATGGTAAAATAGCCATGATTTCTCCCCATAAATTACCACAAAATCATTCCCTAATTTACAGCCATGAAATCGTTCCTTAATTTCAAGCCTATTTTTTGGTCATTGTGTATGTGATTGTCATATGTTTTTACATTCTCATACATCTCTTACCTGGAGACAAATAACACAAGACATATCTTCTATTCTTAAAGACCTTTAATCCTTTACATTGTTTCAATTCTCACCTGCATGACCAACTCCCACATATCAAAATATGGGTAAATAAATTTATACAAGTTTCATGGATTAAAAAGAAATTATGGTAGGTTTATTAAATTAAAAGACAAATGACTAAAACATGAGCCAATGAGATAATCTATACCTTATACTAAATTTTTTTAATTTTTATTTTGGCTCCATAGTTTATTTTTGTTATTATTCAATCCTTGGGTAAAAGAAAAATTCATAAAAAAAAAAAAAAAACAGTAAAGAAATGGAGTATTTGGTTATCACAATTTTGGCCAAAAAAGTGGTGAAGTTTCATATCAAAATATTTCATTTGATGAAAAGTGTTTTATAATAATAGTTTTTGGTTCTTTCCTTGCTAGAAAAAAATAGATTGAAACTTTGGAAGTCTTGCAGGCTTGGTTTGATTTTTCAATTTTTAACTAATTTTTTACTACTTGAAAGGCATAAGTGGGTTTATTTAGGTTTGTAGAGTGCTTTTTTGTGTATTTTCATGTGAATTATTTATTGAAAAATGGCTAGCTTGTTAAAAAAAATTGCTTTTCCTCCCAACTTTTTGTCATTTTGGTGTGGGAAATTAGCCAAGCCTACCATGCATTATATGCTACAACAAATGACACTTCATTCATTTTAATTATTCATTTTTTTGGAAATAAAAGGGGATGGATAACATGTTATACATTCTTTAATAACAAAAAATAAAATCATATATATGAGCTTAACCTCCAGGCATGTGGATGCCTAGCCTACTTTTAGGGGTCTGGCATTAAACCTAACCTTTTTCTAATTTTTTTTTATCAATTTTTTACTTTGTTTTTTATATCAAAAAAAATATTTATTATGTTGATTAATTTACTCTTCTGTTTTGAAATGGTTGTTACATAATATTATACTTTTTTTATTTAAATTTTGATAATCTTTCTCAATTATTATATATTTGATATTAAAATAATAATAATATTAATAATAAATTGTTCATCAAAGATAGTTTCAAATTGTTTTTTTTATTTTTAAAATAGATTTTGAACTTTATTTTATCATATTTATGATTATTTTTGTTTATAGATTTCAATCACACATAGAATATTGACATGCTATTTTGATTATTATTTTTTTAACTTGCTTTAAAAATTGTAAAATGTTTTTTTTTAAAAAAAAAAACAATGATTCCAATTAAAAAACAACTCTATTCTCTAAGATAGACAAAATATATATTAATAAGAAAATTGATTTTAAACTTGAAATATATATGTTTTGTACTTGCATTTTTAACCAAAAAAAAAACTAGAAAGCTACATGTTAAATGGGAGAGATTAAATACCGTTTATATTATTGAAATACTATTAAATATCATTTTAAATAAAAAAAAAAAGAAAATATTTTTTTATATAAGATACTATTAAATTAAGGATAGTTAACCCTAGTCAAGGGACAATTCAATTCTTTTTTATATTAGTGAGATTAATTAAATTTTTTATAAATTATAAGGACTAAATTATAACTAACTCTTTATTTTACAATGTAGTGTATGGTTTTTATTTTATGATTCATTAAGAATTTTTATGATTTCATACATAAATTTGAGGTTTAGACTCTGTTTTATAATTTTATGATTTATGGATAAAGATATAGTTTGTTTTTTAAGCTTATAGATTATTTTTGTAAAATTAATTTTTAAAAAAAGAGATTCGAATATTCGGTAGGTATCAGTCGAGCCAAATTAGCGGAGAAGATGAGCAATGTATTTAAATACGAGAATCAAGGGTAGGTGGAGGAAAATCCAACCGGTTCAATCGAGGGTAGGTGGAGGAAAGTCCAACCCAGAACCGGGTAAGAAATCAACATCATATATATTATCTTGAAATTAGCAATAATGATAGATTCCTCCAAATTTGTACTTGTTTATTGACTTTATGGAGAGAAGGAAATACCGTTTCGTTTCTGGTTCCTGTTTTTTTTTTTTTTTCCCCCACATAAGCACTTAGAAAAAACTCTATTTGGTTAGAAAAATAGTTTTTTTTTATATACACTGTCCAACACTCTATGATATATAATTTTATTTTAAATTTTATTTTTATAAAAAATAAAATAACTTATTTTTAATTTATAAAATTATATTTTACATTTATTTTACATGTAAAAAATACATCTCATAATAATTTTAACTAAACATATATTTTTTAAAAATAACAACTAAAAATATTTTTTTAACCATTATAACTATTACAATTATAACAATTCCTAACACGTATTAAATGAGATATTTATTAATTGTTTTTTGAACTACTATAACAAGTTTTGCAGCTTAAATTGATAAGGATCCATTTTGGTTTGCGTTTCTTAAAGAGAGACCTTCCATTTGATAAATTTTGACTTTGAAAAAAAAATTAATGGAACTGATCTTTTATATGGGATTGTAGCGGGTTAAAATTTAATTTATTATATTTTTAATTGTTTTAATATGTTAATATCAAAAATAAAATAAAATAAATAAAATAAATTATTTTAATATATTTTTAATAAAAAAATACTTTAAAACACTCTCAACCACAGCATTAACCTCAAACTTCCCTCGAACAAGTATAATCTATTTAGTGGTCCTCTTACTCGCATGACTTTGTAATTGGAATGCATGACGACACCATCTTTTAAATTAGAACGTGTAGTTTGACAGGGTTCCTAGATCACCGGGAACATGGATAAGAACCAAAACAAAATGGTATCTTGGTCCTATATTGTTTGTTGGAAAGGAATTGTTTTCTAAAAAATAAATTTTTAAAAGTTAAATTATTTTTTGATATTTGATAATGTTATAAAAAATAAGTTGAAAAATATTTTTCAGTATTTGATTATGTTATAGATTATTAATATTTATTTTTTAAATTTATTGAAATAACAATGAATAAATCTTACAAATTAAAAAGTTGAATGAAAATAAAATTAAAAAAATCTAATTTTTTAAATTATCTCAAATAAAATAAATAATAATCAAAATAATAGAGATAAAATCTAACAAATAAAAAAATTAAAAGATGATGAATTAAAATAATTATAATTATAATTTTATAAATTATTTCAAATAAAATAAGTAACAATAAAAAAATTAAGGACTAAATTTAATAAATAAAAAATTTTAATAAAAAAATAATAAGAGAAAAACAAATAACAATCATAAAAAAAAGTATCAAAATTACTATAAAAATCAAATTAGATTAAATTTTAAGAGATGAAATAAAAAAAATTAAACAAAATATATATATCAATTAAAAGTTTGAGGATCAAATTTAATATAATCAACAAATAATATGATATTTTTAAATTTTTTTAGAGTTTTTAGAAATTATTTTCCACCTAAAATAAAAAAAAATATTTTTTTAAAAATCAAGCTAAATTTTTTTTTACTGAAAAATATTTTTTATTAACCAACTTTTTTAATAGTAAACAAACACAAAGAAATTTAAAAAATAATTTTTAGAAATAATTTCTAAAAACTTACTTTCCGAACAAACAAACACCCCTCAAAAGAAAATTTTAGAATACTAATACTCTATAAATTCACTTTTAGTTAGACTCTTTATAATTTTCATCTTATCTTTTTGTATCTCTTTCTTTCTATTAAAAATTTATCATTAGAGTAAGCGTTAATTCATATATGTTTTATAATTTCTCTTATAAATTTATAAAATAAGTATTAATAATTATTTCATGAATACTTTGAAATTTCTTCAATATCTCAATCACTTTCTCCAAGAAATCATACCATTAGTTCTTGAGTTATTAGCGCAATAATTTACCTTACCTCCTACAATCTTCATATATAGCAAGATCCGACTAATGAAACATATTCCTTTCGGCTTTACTCTTTTCTTACATAGGCGAAAATCAATTTTGTTAAGAGAGAATAGAAGGAAAAAAAATAATTTGTAGGCATAACAATTGATACTTCGGTTAGATTTTATATCATTTATATTCAAACTTTAATTCCTCAAACTATATAAGGTACTGATTTTTAATACTCAAACTTTACACAATCAGATTTCAAGTATCTATAACTCAAATCCTTGTATTTTAATTCTCAACTTGACTAATTTCAAATATTTATAACCCGAATCCAAATGTAAATGTTATAATTTATAACAATTAACCTGATATTTACATATATATATATATATATATATATATATATATTAAAGTTAATTATTTGTTTTTTTGAATGAGTTAGTTCAGATGGTGTTTAGATCAGATAAATCAATATTCATACACAGCTTAAAACCTAATATTTTAACCATGATCCAATCGTATCTAAAATTTTCTTACCTGTTCGGTTGGGTTCGCCTTGGTATCCGTCGATCTAGTTGTCATCCCTAACTCCAATACCATCATCAACGGCACCACAAATAGCCACGTCGCCTCTCTCTCTGACAATACACATCTTATCATAATAAAATTATTAATTAATGCATTTAAGAATATTACAAGCATCGTGTTTTACAATATTCATTGCAGAGCAACTTTATACTACTTTCAGCTTCTGTTTCACTTTCATGTACTGATTTGGTGGAAATCAAGCTAATAAGAATATGGCTTTGAAAATCCCTGACCTCTGTTTCGGGCTTCAACTATCAGCCACTCTCCTGATGATAACAGTGGCATAATTGGCAATTGTTGCTTCTGGGGACTGCCGAAGTCTTCCAATCACCGGAAACAACTCAGATGAACGGAGGAATTGTCTGCAAGGCAGATGTGCACACATCTTTGCCAATGAAAAGAGAGCTATCTTTAATGGTGATTCATTCACAGCATCTCTCCTCATGGGGTTTAGGGCTACTGCTGAGCAGTCAGCTACCAACTTTAGTAAAGCCTGAAGAAATAAAACCACCCATGTAAGTCAATTTAGCACTGTTATCAACGGTGAAATTTGCTATATATATATATATAGATAAACTAGCAAATTTCTTTGTACCACTACATGAAATAACAAATCCAAATTCAAGTTAGGTCTACGAGGTCCTTCGCAATGTTTACACTAAGAATTTCAAATGATTACTTTCCTTCAAAAAAAAAGTAAGCAATACAACTGTATGTATCCTGTAATTGTAACCAAACAGTGGAATAAGTGAGCATAAAATGGATTTATTTAAACCAAATTAACATTCGAGGCTCATGGTAAGAAAAACTTAAACTTGTATGGTATTTAAGTAAGCTTCCTCTATATAAAAATAAAAAAAAGTAATGCATGTTTGATAAACCATACTTTATATAATGCCGTTTGAAAACATGCAAATGCTGTAAATTATGGAATCTCTATTGCTGTAAAACTTAGTTCCGCGTATCTCCATACCTGCATGGCTCCTTTAGACACAATGTCATCACAAAGGTTGCTCGAGTTGCGAACAAGATTGCTTAAAGCACCAGCAGCATTTGCTTTAGTCTTGTCTTCCTCTGCTGACAGCAGCAAATTTGCTAGTTGAGGTATAGATCTTCTTAGCTCGTCATACAGCATGTCATTATGGTAGGCAGCATTTCCAATCTGGAGAGTATAACGCCACATTTATAATTACTATTATAATGTTTCTTCTTTATTTACATGAGTTTTACTTTTTCTTGCAAGTACACTAATCAATAGTGCCCAGCAAAACCTCAATGTAAAAATGCGCTTTCATTGCAACAAATTTAAAGGATAACAGAGCATTAGTAGCAGTTCTTACAGCAAAGCATGCAAATTTCCTAGTGCGTTTGTCTGGATCAGAACATCGATCAATGAGAAGACTTATGATGCGAGATCTTGCCTAGAAAATCAAATTAAACAGTGAGAAAGAGCAAATTATTCGTAACGCAATGGTTCGTCGTGAGTGAATCCCCAGTAATTTCATTTATTTCTAACACAATTCCAAATAGATCTATGATCTGTACTTACCAACGAACCGTAGAAGTAGGAGCTGTGCCGACACATATTGCCTAGAGCACTGCAGGTTTTTGCACGAATATTGGGATCTTCATGTGTGAGAAACTTCTTCAAGAATTCCAATATAGAAGCCCCATTAATGTGTTCATAGAAACCCTGCAAGCCCACAAAATCCAAGCTAATAAGACAGGATTTGAGCAGGGAATTTCTGTTTTTGACGCTAGTTATTACCCAGAACCCGTGACCTGACCTGAACATGCCAGAACAAAATATATAGGCTTTCTGTTAACCTTACCAGAAACACGAATGTTCTTGCAGGTTACCAATAAGGACGAAGGGCATCTCAGTTTTAGACTCAATTTCTCGGTTATCTTTTTTTTTTTTTTTCCCTCCAGGAACCTGCAGCCATTATTACCTTAATTGTTCTCGGATAATTTAAACACACCCTTGGTCTAACCTTACCTGTTCTATTATTTAGTTGTGATTCTAATGTACAGGCTTAATGGCGTAACAAGAGGTTTAATCAATTTTACTCAATATAATTAACCTTTACAAATGCCAAGGGGCATTACGAAAGGAGCATACGGGGCTAATTTCTTTCCTGTAAGACAAAATGTAACTGTGATGAAGAAAGGTGCACCAAAAGAAAGTAACTGGGTAAATAAAGGAAGAATTTAAGATAAAATTAAGGGCAAGCCTAAAGAAGTACCCAGCCTTCAGGGTAATCTCAAATAGATTCTCATATCACGTGGTAAGACAAATTATAGAAAGTAAAGTAGAGGTTTTGTGATTCTTTATATAGTTTAGTCTATTTTGTGAGTTTGTTATTATTGAAAATGAAGATCTTACATAATTCACTAGTTTTTCATTAAAAAAGAAAAATTATGTGAATTTCATACTACTATTTAATAGTTTTGTTGACTAAAAGTGAACGAAAGATTAGATTGAGAATTCAGTAATACGTTGTGGACGTCATCAAGATGAAAAATATGTTAGAGAGACCCTTAAACGTTGAGGACTTTTACGAGTTCGCCCTACAATTAACCTGTGCTCTAAATGCAGGCCAAAAATGAGATAGGAATAAAGAAACTAAAGGAATATAAAGTTACAACAACAGCTTGCAATCTGCCTCAGAACAAAGTCGATTATCCAGCAAGAATCGCTTATAGGGTTTAGGATTGATAAGAAAGTGAAAATAACAAAAACAAAATGAGGACAACGGAAAACGTTCAAATGAGCTAAACGTTGGAAAGAGAGCTTAATATCCATCTTCTTTGAAAATGTTAACTAGAAGAGAAGCAACTTCTTAGATAGCTTCTCCAAAATTGGAACTTGGAAAACGAGAGTGACTACTATAGGAAGAGGACAACAATATACAACAAAATTGCAATAGAATAATGGCTAAGTGCCCGTTTGGAAAACATCAATTTTTGGGCTTTTTTTTTAGCTTCCATGTTTGGTTATACTTAAAAGTTAATATCTCAGCTAATTTCACATGACTTTATAATTATTTTTAAGAGCTATAATTTCACATGACTTTATAATTATTTTTAAGAGCTATAATTTATAGCTCTTAAAAAGCCAGTCATAGCTAAAAACCACAATTTTCCAACAGATCCTAAAAATAGAACAGAGCTTAAGTTGAAATAAAGTTTAGGTAGCATTTGACATAAGGATTCCTAGATATCCTTGTGGCATGTGATTTTTGTATTTGGTTGAAAATGAAAAGTATATAGTGTTTACTTCATATAATGAATCCATGAAGAGTTTATACAAATTTATTATTTTACCCTTAAAACTTAATGTTTTTAATGTTCCATAACATTAAATTTTGACTTTATAGAATTATAACTACCAAAAAATAAAATAAAAATATACCAACAAATTATTTAACATACATATTATATTAATAATTACAGTGATATAATAAAACAAATAAAAGACATTACTTATTCAAATAAATTATAAGTCTATAACAATTATGTTATTATTAGTAAAAACAAGGGTATATAAGTTTAAAAGATATAAAATAGGGGAAACTAGTAAAAAAAAATAGCATTCCCTCTGTTATAGAATTTGAGGTTCCCCCTTTTAGAAGGGAACCAAATTCTCTAATTTCGAGGAAATGTAATGTCCTAGCAATGTTTCCCTTACATTTAACATTCTGTCCCTAAATAAACACAAGATATTGAATTGTTTGGTATAGGGAATCTAGGTCCCCATACCAAACGCCCATAGGGCCCCTAAGAAATCTGTAGAATCCTAAAAGGTTTGATGAAATAACAAAAAGACAACTACAAAATATGCTAGCATCCAATTTTGTATTAGTTAAAGTACTAGATCCTTGTAAGAAAAGATTCCTATTCTTAAATAAAGCTACCTAACCTCTGTGGAAATATTTTAAAAGGAGTATATATATATATGAAGATTAACACTCATAAAAAAAATACAAAAAGAATTATATTAAAACCTCACCTCATCCATGCGTGCTAGATCAGAAACAATCATCAAAACATCAAGCATGACCTCTCTCGGACTCATGTTATCGAGCAATCTTTTCACCATGTTTGGATTTAACAAGCCTCTGCCTATTAATTGAATAGCAAAAGGTCGGTGGCCGATCATTTTGGCAAGAAATGCAACTGGCCTTCCCAGATCTTTCAACTCCATGTATTCTACGCAGCGAAGTATAATGCCAGGTAATCCCACCTGAAAAGTAGTAGAATGAGTATCATTAATACTAGAGACGATTTTAGGACAGGTAATATTAGCAGGTTCTCTTACTTAAGGTAGAACACATGATAATAAAGATATGCCTATGCATGAAAATTGTCAGGCAAATTTGCTAAGAACTTTTAAAAAGCAATAAGAGTCTTAAGAGTTCTATGTACCGTATTGTCCACTTTCATCATAACATGGTAAAAAAAAAACATGCATTAAAAGGGCTCCTTCCATTTTAACCTCTGATCGAGAAGAACTATGAAGGAAAAAGCTAACAGAAGATCTAACCTCTAGAAGTATTTTTAGATACTTTCCCATGTCTTCCTCAATTGCTTTAGCCATGTCCTTGTCTTCGATGAATATTTTGCCCCCAGGAGAACCCATGTTGAGAAGGAACCCGCTATTTACGGAAGCGGTAGCTGATGGCAAGCCAGGAGTATTTTGTACAGCAACAAAAGGAAAAGCTAAGATATCTATAACTGCATTTACAGCATCTCTAACACCATCCTTGCCTCCACCTGGCCCACTCCAGCTTTTCACAAGCTTGAGATGCACATCTGAGATTAGTTCAGTGATATCCTTGACATATTCACTCCTGAGTAAAATTTGACGAAAAATCGGAGCACCACCAGAAAGGCAGTGACATATTGAAGAAACTGCCCATACAACCCCAATAGGGGATAACCCGACTTGATCCTTTGTGCTATCAATTCCTTGATGAGAGATAATTGAACGGTTGTTGCTTAACAAATCAATAAGAAGCAGAGGCATGCCACTTGCACATAACTGTTTTACAGCTAATGGACCTCCCCATTTCAGTCTGGATTCCAACAAGCCCACACAACCATCCCTAAGGCCATGCCAATATGAGAGAACATTCATGTTGCGTGGACCTAATTCATTTCCTTCGACAAGTGAAATCTTGAGGTGTTCACAAAGCGTGGCACTTCGAGGAATCAAAGGCACCGCAATTTCTGAGATGGAAGATTCAACAGAAGCTCCACTTTCAAGAGATAGAATTGATGCGAGAGCCAGCATAGCCGATGCACAATGAGGTTGCAATGAAATTTTCATTTTGTCATCAGGAGAGAACTGATGGCCAATAATAGAAAGTCGGGACAGCTGATTCTTTGGAGAGGACGTCAACATAAACAAGGCTGAATTTCTTCCCGTTGACTTCAAACATTGAGCAATGATTGCAAGGAGAAGGCATGAATTTAAAACCACCATGGAAGAATTCGCTAATTTACTCTTTAAGTTACTTGTTTCAGGATCTTTATTAGATGTACACCAAGATAAAATGGCGAATATTTCTGAAAGAATAGTTTTATCTCCTCCACCACTGACAACAGTTGTTACAGGAAGAGAACTAGGCAAGCCGCAAAGAACACCAGGAACCATAGCATTATGTAGACAACATCTTGACAAGATCTGTAACATTTTAAAATGAGCACACTTTATGGCACCTATATGTAGAGCGACCATCATCCAAGCATGATGTTAAGAAGTTATATTTGAGACCACTAACTTTTAAAAATGAGTTAACTTTTTGAGAATAATGTTGTAGAACAGAATAAACTGAAAAAGAAAGAAGAATAACAATGATGTAAGAAAAATACCTGAATACTAGCAGAGAGGGCTGGCTCTATACGTTGCTTAAGGCAATAGAAAATTGCCACCTGCACAGCTTTTGATCTCAAGAATGCTCTTGTCACTGCTTCAATGATTCTTGCTGAATCTGTTCCAACCAATGAACTTCGTTCCTGGTCCCGAATGTCAAGACAGGGTAAAGAATGACTCTGCAAAGAATTTAATGGAAATAAATAGAGATTCTCTTTCCTGAAATGAGTTTCCACCGCATCTATCAATGACCACGTAGCCCTGCAAGCTTCACAGGCAGCACGCAACATGTTCAAAGAACCTGAAACGAGACTAGAGCCTGATGTTGCTAAGCAAAGAGATAAATTTTCAACTAATCCACATGTTTTTGCATGATCCAAAATCTGCTTCATCGCTTCATGCATTACAGGAGTAGGAGCTGCCTCAGAAGTCAGTGAAGTTGCTTTAAGACCATCATCTACAGCAGATAACATGGTTGCAATGCAAGCACAGGACTCTAACAGAACACTTCCCGAGGTTTCTTCATGGCCACCAACAATCTATATATTTTACTATGATAAGGGACTTGAAAATTAACACTTAAACTTGCATAAGAATCAACAAAGAACATAATTACCTGTGAAAAAATTTCAGCTAAGGCAACCCAGTGCTTGAAATATGAAGTTGAAATGGCACTCCCAATATTGTCTAATTGTAGTTTTATTATAGAGAAACTCTGCAAAATTAAGAATTTAGAGTTGCCAACCAGCAATCATCAGAGAGTGGAAAGTTATAATGCCAACAGCATACAGTGATCTACAGCACTTGGATTTTCAATAATGAACACTATTCCAGAAATCAACAAAAAGAAATTTTCCAGAAAAAAACATCTTAGCATTTGCAATAACTTCAAAGGTCAGGTGGGAAAGAAGAGAAAATATATGAGTGAAAGAAGAGAGTGGGCTGCATTAATTAAACAAACAAGTGAAATAAAACATTGTTACAGTTTTTTGTTTGTACAAAAATTATATTACTTTATCATGTGGAACACATTTATCAATAACTCAATTTTAAATATTACAAGAATATAAGGATGGCACATAACAGAATTAAAACTACTATAAAGGCAGGAATAAATGAAGTCCTAATACCTTTGCTAATAAGTCACTAAGTTCAGAGGATTTCAAGCTGACTACATTGGCAGTGAAATTAAGAAGTTCACTAAGTATTTCATTAACTAGGCCACCAGTTGCACCAGCTGCAGCTAAGTTTGAAATAATTCTCAGTGACTGCTTTGTAGTAAGAATATCTTGATCCCTGCATGAGTTGAAAAAGCAAATTTCTCTCACAAATAAAATATTATATACGCTGCTTACCTAAATTCAGTCAACGTTACAAGTGTCAGCTATTGAAAAAATGATTGCTATCTAGAGCACTAGATGAGGTAAAATAATTGTAGTAGAGCACCAAAAGAACCACCGCCCTGGTCCCCACAATATGATGTATTCATAAGGCAGAGTCCCCAATATATGATGTCTTCCCACAAAAGGTAAGGTTGATCATGCAAGTAAAAGGATATTGAATTTCACCTCCAAGAATGCAGAGATTCTTTTGACCATTTTCTCAATGGTAGTAGAATAATCGTTAATGCTTCATTATCCTGACCAATTATATTGGCACCTTTAACTGTAAGTGAATTGCTTTCCAATCTATCCAATATCTGATTGCCTGAAGAGTAATAACATGTCTCAAAATCAACATTGTCAAGTTAGAAAAAACTACAGGAATAACTTTCAGGTTTCAATCAGTAATAAAGAGATAGAATCACAGTTATACACAAAAAGAGCTATAAATATGATACAAATTTACACTACATTTTTACATATATGTGTGCATGAACAGTCATTAGCAAATTCTGAAAGACAGCTAGCTCTTGTTTTCAACCAAGGAGTATCCCTCATTTAGAAGAAAACAACTTCGTACAACCAAAAGATAACCACCAACAAAGCAGTGTGCATTCCTGTGCATGCTGTCATATAAACATAATTCAAAACTAAAATACAATTTAACATTTTCATGAACAGGGGAATACAAACACAGGCTGACTGCAATTGCATGTACTAAAGAAGATTAGTAAAAGTTCAATAAGAACAAGAAATGAATGATCCAAGCACCATAATTTCCAGGTTTTTATGACACTTAAATGAGACAGAAATTCAGGCTTATCCATTTGATAGCGATTTTATGATACAAGACATTACTGCAAGACTAGATAGAACAACAGAGAGCCTTGTTCTATAAATAACATTCTTTTTTCTACTGCATCAATGGAAAAACTGGACAGAAATTATGATAGCCACAAGTCTGTCTACCTGATTGTTTAACATCATTAGGACTTGCAAATCCAGGGAACTCCTCCTGTGGCGAGGAGCTGCCTGTGACTGCATTAGGACAATTTAAATCAGCATCACTGTGAGACTTCGGAGGATTACAGTTCTCAAGAGCAGCAACAGAATTGCTTCTACCTATAACAATAATTTATGATTATTTAGCACATTGAAGGTTTCAAAACTGAACTAGTGAAGGCTAAACCACCAGGATTTGAGGCAATCAAACCAGTTGATGCTTGCATATTATTTTCTTCACCCCTCCGTGCTGCATCACATTCTCTGGATGCAGAAGTTGCAGCACACATTACCTGTAGATTCTTTTATCAGGTGCTAAAGTATTCCATATTCTACTGACAAGAATATCAGCAAAAAACGTATAATATATATGTATATACAACCGTAGAGAAAGATGAGTTTATGCAGCTTTTTTACTGGTAATATAAGTTTTTAGCAAGTTCTAGTTCTTAATTTGAATATTAAGAAAAACAAGGTGAAGAGAGAACGAAAATAATTGTGTGCGATCACATTACCCTGGCATCCAGCTCCTCTGAGGTTTCTTTAACAAATGGATGATCAAGAAGCATAGGCCAACTCAATCTATTTTGAGGCACCTTATTAAGCAACCCCTTAAGAAAGCTTTTGAAATTCAGACTCATGTCATCAGGATATTTTACTGGATCCTGAGATTTTGTATATAACATTAGCTTCCACTATCATACACCACAGTTTCAGGCATGAACTAGGAGAAGCATTATTAACCTTCACAATATGACGGATGAGTGCATAAACTGAATTCGTATAAAATGGAGGCTGGCCAACAAATAATTCATACCTGTTGGGACCACAACAAACTAGTTTCAATTAAGGATGTATAGCAAAAATAGAAGACGAGAAAAAAAAAAAAAAAAAGATGCACCACTTCAGTAGACACAGGTTCTGTGATAGAAAATACACTTCATGGTTGAAATTTTTTAGCAAAACCCTATATCTTTAAGTCGTATTTCAGTTTGGAACATTTATGTGAGGAATTTTATCAATATATATTTTTTCATGACATACCACTCTGAATTCAGAAAATGTCTCAGAAAAACTGCCTGAAATTAAAATCCTTGCAGCATGAGTTTTTGAAGAAAAAATTGCAACACTGATACCATTCAGATGACCACCAGAATCAAATTCAAAGATGACATGAGATCAACATCTAAATGAGAGCATGCAAGCACACACAAATACACAAAAAAAGGGATGCTGCACGTACAGGATAACTCCAAGGGACCATAAATCAGCACTGTGATTGTATGGTTGCTCTCGTACAAGTTCTGGAGCCATGTATAGTGGTGTGCCTGGGAATGATGAACAAAAGTGCAAGTGAAGTGTGGGATAAGAAGGAATCCTCAGAAGTGGTAAAACACCAGATCTTACCTTTGATGGATCGCAAAACCACAGTATTTGTGGACATAGCACGTGCGAAGCCAAAATCACAAAGCTGTAACAGATTGAGAAAAAAAAAAACAGAGCATATAAAAATTCACCTCAAGATACATTGCCCTTTGAAAGCATGGCAAACGCTAAGTATCTGATATACAGTGGCATTTAAATGAAGCAACAGTAAGACATGATGTTACCATGAAAGACTCCCCTTGATAGGAAAAACAAAGCAAGACATTAAAAGAAAAGGTCGCCAATACCTAAGTGGAAAATAAAACAAGAAAAAAATAATCTCTATCATATCCGACCTTCACAACTGAACCCGCGCCAATAAGTATGTTTTGCGGCTTCATGTCCCGATGGATGATACGATTGGAATGCAAATAGTGAAGTGCTCTAACCTGAAGAGCAATTTAGCAATCAGTTTGAATCAAGAGAAGAAGGGGAAAATAAGGGGAGCTCAAGGAATTACCAACTGTTTCGCAATCGCTTGAACCTGTTCTTCAGGAAGGGACTTGTCATCCTCTAGTACCTCAAATAGTTCACCCTGCACATCAACAAATCTTAGCTCTTGCCCAGTCTGAAAAGTAAAAATCCATAACAAATAGATGTTCGCTTGTTGTGATGGATAACGAACCTGCGCAAATTCCGTGACAACACAGAACTCTTGTGGGCTTTCAAAGGAATCAAGCATTTCAATAATATTTTCATGCTTCAGCTTTCTTAGAATCTGCACCCAGTAATAATAATAATAATAATCACAATGCACAATTTTATTTTTTCCAGATAATAACATTTCATATCATCAAAAAAAGAAGGGAGGGATCACCTCAATTTCCTGTCTCAAATTATGAATATCCTTGTCGCTTTTCCCATGTTTCATAATAAATTTCATCGCAACAGTCTATCATTTCATCATTAAAAAAAAGGGTAGGATAAAAATCAAGATTAATTATTAGTAGTGAAACACAGAAGGATTGAAGCAGCTACCTGGCCCGTGTACTTGCGCCTTCCTTTGTAAACTTTGCCAAACGAGCCTTCACCTACTAGCTCTATCACGTGATAGTTCTCAACTCCCATTTCCTTTTCTTTTTTCCTTTAATTACAAGAATATCAGAAATTTAGATTTCTTGTAAAACCCTAAATTTAGCCTAGCAGATTGCAATATCGATGATTGATTTCAGTTCCTATAGCAATCAAGATATGGTGTTGATCAATGTTTAAGAAAAACTGTAGTGAAGAGATGAAGAGAGTACCTTAAGCGTCGCAGAAATGTAGTGAAGAAAAACTGATATCTGCAGATCTAGGAAGACAAACGAGAGGAGAGGGAGAGGAGGGGGGAGAGAGAGAGAGAGAGAGAGAGAGAGAGAGAGAGAGAGAGTTCTTTTGAAATAGAAAGAAAGAGAGACAAAAGGTTGAATTCTTCCCGCTCATGTTTATTTCAATTTTAAACAGTTCTTCTCACGCAACGGTGGGTTCAGCTCGCTTCGCAACACGTCACATCACACACATCACACGCTCCCGGGCTTGCTCTACGATTATAAATTGCCACGTCAGAATCATAGCGCAACGGGTACAAATTGAATTATCAATTTGTCGTTATATCAGAGATGACCAGAAACAGAATTTTGTAAAATCATTATGGAAAATTATACTGAGCATCTGGTCTGTTTTATATTTTACTGTGGTAAATTACGGAAAATATCCTCGGTGAATCAAGAAGTTAAAATCACTTAAAATAATAAAACGAGCACTGTATATATATACACACACACACATGCTATATCCAAAAACTCATTATACAACTCTATCTCATTTTCTCTCTTTTTTTTGTAATCTAAACAAAAACTTTATCTAGAATTTGTAAAAATCCAAAATTAGAGAAAACCTTATAAAATCCCTCAAAGCTTATAAGTCCTTTAGCTTATAATGACTATATTTTTTTACTGCAGTTGAACCACTTGTATTTATATTTCAAGAATATTTTTAAAAAAATTTAAATTTTTTTTATTTTAAATTAATTTTTCATGAATAAATATGATTATCATAATCAATATTATCGTATTTCAATCTTAACAAATTTTGGTTCTCTCTTTATGCACTCATGATGGAATTAATATTGTATTATGTCATGATGCTTAACATACATATAAACCAGAAAAATATAAAGATATGAACATCTTAGTTGGCTAGAATTTGTGTTGGAGCTAAAGATCATAAGCAATTATATAATTCAGGTATATATAATTTTTTTTTTCTGATCATATGCGTTCACCGTATTGCTTAATTGTATGACATAGAGTTTTTGTCTTTCTATATCTTTGTTGTCCTAGGTTAAATCATATAGTTTTTTTATCTTTCTAGATCTTTGCTTTATTAAAAGAAAAATCAATTTTCTTGTGGGATCTTTGTTTTGTATTTCTCTAACGGTTGCAGATCAATAATTGTTTTTTTTTAATTTTTGGCTATTTCTCTTTTAGGTTTGATTTAGAACGTTGATGGATTATTTCTCGTGATATTAATGTGTTTATAATTCTTATTTTTTTTTATAAAGTTGTTTTATAATGATGAAAAATTTCATAATTGATTTGATAAAGATATTGATAGTTATTATGTAATGGTAAGTGGGTGATAAGTTGCCACTAAAAGATGCTATTTTGATGAGAAGATTTGTTATTTTCATGCATCATAAGTTATTTAGTCATTACATAAAAAATAACGATAAACTTGTAAATAACTAAACAAAGGTAATTTTTTCTTTTAATTTTATTTTGTATAGTATTTAGTTTATATTAGTCTCTTGATTAGTGTCTTGCTACGAGCCAAATCAAAAGAATCCTAATTGTAGAAATATGCAAGTATCGTCAATGTGTTTATTAACACCAAGAAATTTTTTTAACTATAAATCAAAAACTCGATGCATACTTCTAATAAAACAAATTAAAAATTATATACATTAATAAATTAAAAAAAGAGTTGTCACTGTAAACTCAAAATTAAATTGTAAAAGTGGAAAATAAATGCATATTAAAATATATTAGCTTGCACTAGTAAGAGCTCTTGATCTTTTTTTTCTTTTATTATATGACAATTGAATAATTTCTAACAAAATAACATCTTAAATATAATACAATCTATTTAATTATAACTAATTCTTATTAAACTTTAAGGGAAAAAAAAAAAGAATAATAGTTTAGAAAAAAAATTATTAATATCAAAAACATTATTACAATGGAATTTGAAAATAATTAAAAATTAACAATTATTTAATAGAATAATAACATAAATATTATTTTAATTATACATTTTAATGGTTTTCTATATAAAAATAAAAATTCATAAATTGGTTGGGCGCTCCTTAGCCTAAAAGGAGATGGTGAGGCATGTGTGGACTAGTATGGGCAGGTCTATGCATTCGGCCTTATAGTTTTTTTTGTTTTTCAAATTGGATCATTCGTCTTTTTTTTTTTTCTTTAAAAAACACAAAGCTAATAACGCATCATTTGTCGTGGCAACTATCAAAGGATAACGTGTCATCTTAAAAAATATGAAAACAAAAGGTGTAGTAGACAACCTGTTGGTTGCTATAGAAATTTCATGACCACCTTTGATGGTTGAAAAATCAAGCAAAAGGGTTTTTGACCTTTAAAACTTATTTTTACTATAAAAAAGCTATAAAACACCTCGCAAACCTCTATGACTTCTTTTTAAACCCCGAAACAACCTAAAACCTCTTCAAAACTCAAGAATCAAAGGGATCTAAAAGGACTTTTTGAGCACGAATCTAATTTTTTTGGTATTGTTAATGGAAAAAACCACAATCAATGAACTCTTATTTCAAAGAGAAACCCATTGATATCAAGTTTTTGCATTTTTAGAGCCTGAAATGTGGATAAACAAACATTTTTGCTCTATATGTTGTTTTCCATCAACCTCTCTCTCTCATCTTTCAACCTTGGGGGTTGATAATGAACAAAATTAAGTTTTCAAAAATTTAAAAGATTATAAAATAATGAAAAGGAAAGTTTTAAACTAGAGATACCTTCTATATGTAAAGTTGTAACCACTTGGTTTCTTCATCTTTTACACTTTAGTCCTTTGACTTAGGATTTTGGCTCTCAATTGCAAATTATAAGAAATTGGTTTAATTGAGCAATAAATGGATACAATCAAAGAGAAAATAAGTTTGAGCACCAAAATAGAATAAAAAGACAATGAACAATAAATGAATAGTGAAATGTGCCTTAATGCACAATAAATGAATAGGGATTTCCCTTTCTATTTTAGTTTTTTATGTTGATTTTTTAAATTATCAGTTTTATTTTATTTTTCTATGTAAATTATAGCAAAAGGGTCAATAAAGATGCATGCATTTTATCACATAATAAGGATTAAAAAATAATTTAACATACAAATTCTGAATATATATTCCACTCTTCTCTGAAAATATCCTTAACTTTTAATTAAATTCAAACTCAATATTAATACATTTTATCACATAATAAGGATTAAAAAATAATTTAACATATAAATTCTCAACACATATTCCTCTCTTCTCTAAAATTACTCCATATACTCTGATTTTAAAAGGTAATAATTTACCTAGTCATATGTCAAGCTTTCGTACCAACAAATCTTAACCATCTTTATTGTATATTATAGATAGGCATATAAGTGTATTAACTTTTAATATTTCTACAATTGAGTCTCTTCTATAATTATTTTCAAGCAAGTGTTACAACTTTAAGAGAGTAAACTAAGAAAGCGTTTGGAAACACAAGCCAACCCGCGTTTTGAAAATTCAAATATATTTTTTTGTTAACAATTAATTTTTTTATGTTTTATATCATTTTGATACGCTGATTTTAAAAATAATTTTTAAAAAATAAAAAAATATTATTTTGATGTATTTCGAAATAAAAAAGTATTTTGAAAAGCAACCACAACTACACTCTCAAATAGGCCCTAAATGTCAAGTTTCTTTTATTAACTACTTATATGGAATACATTTAGGGTCCCATAAAATATTAAGCTCACATAAAAAAATAAAACCTAATAAAAAATTAATTTGGATTGAAAAAATAAATAAGATGGGGGAATTTTACATCTACGTCAACTCATAATAGAAATATAAGGGATAATTACAAAAATCCTCCTATAGTTTGATATGAATTTCATTTTCCCTCTATATTTTCATAAATCACACTTCCCACCCTGTAGATTATATGTTCAATAACAATTTATCTTCTCAGCATTTTATTTAAATTTTTTGTTTAATACATAATTTAAAATATAATTTATAAAAACACGAAGTAAAAAAAATAAAATTAGATCAAGCTATATTGAGAATTGTATAGTTTCTCCAAAAAATAAAAAATATATAGTTTTAAAAATCCCATATTTGTCACTCAATCCATTATAGTCAAGTAAAAATTATTATCATCTGTCACAATTATCACCATACACATTAAAACAATTACCATTATCATCTCCATCCCATCATACATAAACAATCATCAATGATTTTGGTCATCATAACCACCACATATCTAATATAAACAAATTCCAAACTACACTACTTTATCTCTTATAGATAAATAATAACATGCTATAAAAAAGTTGAGATACTTGGATGCTTATTGTTTATATATATATAATTGGATGCAACTCTTTATGTCCATATTAAATGTCATAAAGGACAAAACTACTAATCTCAAACCATTAAAGGATTCTCAGGCATAAATTGAGAGACGTATCCTAAAAACTTTGCAAAGGATCCTTCATAAAAAGAAATCAAACCTAGTAAGTATGAGCTTAAGGAAAAACGAATAAAAATGAGGTTTCGATGTAGCATAAACTAAAAATAATGAGGCATTCTTTCTCACTGATACTTGATCCTCTAGTTTAACTATGATTAAAAATAAAATAAAAAGTTGTAAAGGATTGCATCAGGAGTTGATAATTTTACATTATCTTGTGGGCAATAGTTTGCCTCGTGTGGGATTAATGTTGGGAGGCAATGCATTGCTATGGGAAAAGTTGTCCTAAGAATTATAATCAATTGTGATTTTGCTATAGGATTGATGTACTTGACATGTCTCAATTCCTTACATTTCAACATAAAATTCATAGTTTTTCATGTACTCTCATCTATTAATGTTTTTACTTTTAGGTTAATGCCGAGTATATTAAAGATTTGAACTTGAAGAAATGGTTGACAACAAAACCGAAAAGAGCAAAGAAAAAGGCTGGTTAGATTTCAACAACACCTGAATATGATATGGAGAGGCTTAGCGGAAAGAAAGATAGAGTAGAGAAGATGAAGCAAAAATAAGTGAAATAACAAAATGGTAAGGATATGAAGTCATCCAAAATTTAGTTATATACTTAAGGAATTGATCATTTACCTTCCTATTATCTAGTTAAGAGGAAATATCAATATATTTGCAACCTATAATCATTTACACAACATACACTCTTATAAGTAGAGCTAACATTGAAAATCTTTTATTCTAATATGTGCTACGAATTGTACTAGACACCCTTTATAAGCACCTATTTTCTTAGAAATATGTAAAAAAGTATAAAAGAAAGACTCTAAGCCATTTAGTCAGTATAAAAACTTATTTTTGCTTTATTTAAGTAATTATGATTCTTATTGTGCTATTTAGGCATGTTCCTTAGACTTAAAGCCATAGGTTTACCCTGAGGTACGAAGTCATTAACCTTAGCCTAATTTAACATGAATATGTAAATTTTGGCTTTCTTTATTCTTAAAGCATGTTTTCTCATCCATGTCTAATAGTAATGATACGGTTTAGCCTTGTGATATGACTCATGTAAGGTCAGATTTGGATTTTGGTATAAAAAGCGCAACAATCCATGTTTATGGCAACAATCATAATTCTCAATCTACCGTTGGATTGGGTTAATATTTTATGTGGACTCTCCAAACATGTTTTCCTACCTTGGGTTAAAAAGTCAGGTCAATCGGAGTTCGGGAAGGCACCGCAATACTGGTCAATAGAGGTTGTACGAATTATGTTATTTACTTCCATTTGACTTGTGGACTTCCTATTTGTCAAGGATCCTTTTCCTACAAGGATGTGGCCACTGGTTTTGAAAATTTCCTAGTTCCATAAGGATCTTTAATGAGCTGCAATATAATCTACAAGTGTGGCAAGGATTCATTAATGTTTCAAAATCCTTTTCTTATAAGGATTCCTTATTCATCTTAGCTACACAAGGAAATACAGGTTGGTGGTATTTAATAACAAATTAATTATTTTTATTATTTTCTTTCATGTTTGGGCTTAATTAAAACTTTGTTTTAAGTTAGGGTCCAAGACTTGTTTGGATCAAGTTATGGACTTTTTAGTTTAAGGTTTTTAGGTCAGTTTTTAGTGGACCTCATATAAGTCCATATAAGGGGTCCATTAGGGTTAACTTTTCAAGAACTATTTAAACTCATGTAAGCCAAAATTTTGGCATATTTGATGATTATTACTTTTGAATTTTTTAGTTTTAACGTGTGAGAGTGATTCTTGCATTCTTAGTTTTTGAAAGAACCAAATTTGACTTATTGAAGATTAACTGGCTTCGTGACATCATTCTACTCATTCCAATAGTGTTGGTGCCTTAGGGCAGGTTTCCATTGTGTCACATTCATATCATATCTATTTCAGCTTTCTGGGATCAGATCTCAATCTTGTTGTGGGCTGTGTTACCATGTGATTATGATGTTCGCATCAGTGTGTTCATGACAACATAAGACAAGAAATTTCACTATGTTCCGTTGCTTTTATTGCCATAGACCAATCCCCTAGGAAAAAAAAAGGAGACACACAAAATAACAACCAAACTGAAAAATTAAATAATCAGCACATGAGCAAAGATTATTGCAACAAAAAAACAACACTAAAAATATACCATAGAGGGTCCAAAAAGAGACATACCAAAGAAACAAAGGAAGCAATGATAATTAAAAAACATGAGACCAAAACAAAACTAAGACATGATAAGTTATTAGCCTGTTATGGCAAGAGTATGGCTATCTTTAAAAATAATAATAATAATAATAAAACACAATTCCTTGGCAAAGCAATAAGCATAAAAAATAAAAGAATATTGATCGAAGCAAACTAGAAAAAAAAAAGAATGTAAAAAATATAACAAATGAAAAACTAAGCAGGATAAAACAATCATTAATCAATGAAGCAAAGTGAAAAAAATTAATCATCATAAAAGGACATTGATCTCAACCTATAAAATAAAATGAAAAGAAATCAAAGGGCTCCATAACAATTATTCAAGCTAAAAAAGGTTTATGACATCATCTAAAATACTGCTCAAGTCACTCCAATATGACATCTTTGAAGTTAACAAATCATGAAAGAAAGCTTACAATCCATGAACCAACGTAAAAGAAGATGAATTAGTTGGTAAAGACCAAAAACTCTTATCACCAATATAGTAGTTGATAAACCCAACTACCCTTCAACATATAACGAAACATGAAACCACACCAAAAAAGGCTTCCAAAAGTGACCAACTTAGGAGATAAAGCCTCCAACCATGATTAAAAAAAAAATTATAAAACAAAAATTAACTCAAGACATAATGCATTAGTCTCTCGTCATAGCAACTCTGAATGCCTTTAAAAAACCAAAAGCTTAGGATTACATATAAAAAACCAACAAACTAAGTAAGGTATCTAACAAAAGCAAAGAAACCCCGAGGAAAAGCAACAAAACAACATAATAAAAGAAAGAAAAATCAAATTCTACAGTAATCAAAGAAATGATAACATAATTTCAATCTCAAAAGAAAAACAACTACGATAATTGGAAGTTAATCAAAGAAAAAACTTACTAATAAAGAAAGTAGGTGCTGAAATGCTAATTAAAAAAAAAAGAAAATATTATAAATAACCTTCCTAGTAGGTCTCTTATAGCACTCAAATACCTAATCCTTAGCAAATAAGGATAAAAAGATGTTCACCCAACCTAACCTAACCCTAAAAAACATGGCAAAAAATGGCTAAATAAAATGACAGGGAAAACAATGGCAAATGTTAAAAATACAATGGAAAAAAAGATAAAACAAAACAAGATTAGATCCCACAAGCTATCTAGTTAAAATGCAATTGAAAAGTGGCTTAACCCAAACAAATATTGAAATCAACAACCTTAAAAACTTAACAGGAAAGGAAATATTCAATCTTATAAAGCTAACCACATCCCTATTAATAAATCACAAAGAAACCTACCTACCCTAGTAAGATTAAAAACCTATCTGAGCAAGTAGGGATTGTATTTAATGTATAATCATTAAAATCCATCGAACTGATAAGAAAAGACACCTAAATCACATTGAAATAGATGTAATGAGAGCCATTTTCAACAATGTTAGAGAAAAATTAACGAACACAAAACCATAACATTCATAAAAACAAGCCTGTCCTCTTTAATCAAAATTGAAATAAGTGAAAATCACTAGAAAATAAGCAAAAAAATATGCAAAATACAAGAACCAAGAAAAAAAAAAACTAGTGTGAATAAGTCTAGTTGTAAGGCTATTCCTAACTAATCTGACCATGTAGCCATGAAGCATTTGTAAGAGATAAGAGGTGCATCTTAGTGATTCCCTTCAACTAGAACCTTGGTTTCGTAGCTATTAGGAGAACTGTATTCTCACAACTATTCTTCTGTGTAACTATTTGATGGAGTTTTGTTATTTAGCGACTCTTATTTTCAACTCAGTTAACCTAAAATCATGTATCTTAGCCATTCTCTTCAACTAAACCTTGGTTTCACAGCTATTAGGAGAACCGTTTCTTATGGCTATTCTATTATGCAAATGTTTGGTGGAGTTCTACTATTTCAACAACTCATATTTTTAACTCAATTGACTTGATATCTTACATCGCAATGATTCTATTCAACTAGAACCTTGGTTATATAGTTACTAGAAGAACTGTATTCTCATAATTATTCTCCTATACAATGATTTGGTAGAGTTTTATCATCTCAATGATTTTTATTTTTAGATTAGTTGACTTGAAATCCTATGTCTCAACAATTCACTTCAACTAAAACTATCCAAAGGCATCTTAATTGTTCTTGTCATAACCTAATTTTTGACCATTTTATTTTAATTATTATTATTATTATTATTTTATTTACTGAAAAGGATAAAAAAAATGATGAAAAAATAATAATGATGAAAAAACAAGTAAAATGAAATAAATGAAGAATGAATTAAAATTTGGATTAAGGGCAACATGATTGGAAGTTTTGGGGTTTAATTAAACTTTAAAAATTAATCTAATTAAGCTTAGAATTAATTAATCCAATTAAGGGTTTAATTGAAGAATTGATAAGTTTTGAGACTTAATTGAGCTTGGAATTAATTTAATTAATCCAATCAAGGGTTTAATTGGAGAATTGATAAGTTTTGAGACTTAATTAAGCTTGGAATTAATTTAATTAATCAAGTCAAGGGCTTAGTTAGAGAACTTATCAAATCAAGGGCTTAATTGAGCTTGGAATTAATTTAATTAATCAAATCAAGGGATTAATTGAAGAATTAATAAGTTTTAGACTTAATTGGACTTGGATTTAATTAAATTAATGAAATCAGGGACTTAATTGAAGAAATTTTAAAGTTTGCGGTTAATTAGGGGCACGATTGCAACAGATTAAAGTCTGAGGACTAATTGGTAAAAGATATCAAAATGCAAGGGAAATTACAGTTTAAACCAGGGGCTTAATTACAAGACTCGAAACTGCACGAGTCAAAATGTAAAATGGACACATTTCATCTCAAGACAACGTCATTTTAAGAGACACTGTTCGTCTTCTTCAAAACCACAAACGGACACTGCACGATCCTCAGTCCCTTATTATTTCTGCAAATGGTCGGTCACCTCATTATTTAGAGGTGACCGCATGACATTCTCTGGCTATATAAAAGCTAGAGATAGGCCATGCACGGGGGGAGGAATCACAGAACCAAAAGGGGGGAGAAAAGCTAAAACCTAGACGGAAAAAACCCAGTAGATAGGGGGGAAGACACGAAAAAGCTAGGCGGAGAGACTAAAAAAAAAACTGGGGAAAACTGAGAGAAGAGTAGACCCAGAACTGGGGAGAAGAAAAAGCCACGAAGGGAGGGCAGAACCAAGAGGGAAATTATACAGAGGGGAGCAAATTTTTTTCCCCTTTTTCTGCTCAAAGAAACAGAGGCGTTCGTGCCTCACGATCGTGAGGCACGGACGCGTGAAGAAAGAGGGGATTGGGCTGAGAAAACAAAAGGAAGGAATAAATGGGGAGAAGTATAAACCAAAAACAACAGGAAACACACAGAGAAGAATGAAATGGAGACCAAGACGCAAAAGACTGGGAACTAACAAAGAAAAACAGAGAGCACGAACAAGCAGGGAGAAGACGCACAGAAGAGACAGAGCAGAGGGATCCAACACAGAAAGAAAAAAAAAAACAGCATAGAAGAAGGAACAAAGGAGAGGAAGTATCGTCTGCCGGCTAGAGCTAACCGGTCGTCACCATCGTCTTCGTCTTCACCCAGCAGCTGCACCAGGTAAGCTTGCATCTTTCCTTCTATTTCCATCTTTAATTACACAGGCACAGTGCATATGCAATTTTAATTACACCGGCACGGTGCACTGTGCACACGCAGAAGAGTTTGAGTGTGCATCCTTGGCCCAGCCGGGTCACTGGCTTGGGCCAGTGACTGGGCCGGGCTGGTTGGGTCCAGCCCAGCCCCCCAAAAAATAGAAAAAACAGAAAAATAAAAAAAAAGTTGAAAAAACAAATAAATATGTATGCATGAATAAAAATAATATAAATTTATTGGTTTATTCACTGACACCAGAGTCAGGAATAAAAATACCGGTTTAAATTTATATTATTTTTATTCGTTGTATTTTATTTTATTTAGCTAGAAAAAAAAATATGTGCATGCATAAGAATAAATTTATTTTTATTTATTTATTTACTAGCGCTAGAGTAGGGAATAAAAAAATATTGATCTAATTTTTTTTCGTTAGCTACGAATTTTTACCAACGCTAGAGTTGGAATTATTCGAGCTCGAATATTCACTAGTGCCAAAGTCAGGAATATTATAAATAAATTATTATAGCATAAGCGAATAAATGTTTAGCAATTGAAGACAAAACCAACAATGCAGTTTGCCTTAGGCAGAACGTTTAAGGGGTGATAATATCTTCCCTTTTACGTAACCAATCCCGAACCATAGAATCTCTATTGACCAGTTAGGGTTACTAGTGACCATAATAGTAGGTGGCGACTCCTCAAACAAGATATTTTCCCTTAAAAGAACCAGATGCTAGAAATCTGTTCTTTTTTCATAATCAAAGAATATTTTTTGTGGGTCGCGATGTCGGGTGCGACAGTTCTGATTGAATCCAAAACATTTTGATTGCAAGGCCAATTCCTTTTCTTGATTACATGGTTAACTCTCCCTTTCTTAATTTCCTAACCCAAGGATTTTTTTTTTTACCAATATTTGACTTATCCGAGTTTAATTTTAAGGATTTCTCCTGTAAAATAAAACATTATGCAATGCTTTGGGGTTAGATGAATACATCCTTACTTGGTTTGGAAACATAATTCCTCCTATTTGATGCTTCATCATTATAGAGTGCCTTTGCTTGCTATCCAAAGCCTTTTTAGTCATCTAATTCACCGGTTCATTCAAGTTTATTGTATGCCAATCCTCTACTTAAATACAAATACCCATCATGGATTGTCTATAATAATTATTGCTCTTATTATTTATCAAGCTCGATCATGCTCCCAAGAGTGGTATTGCTTGCTTTATCATGAAGAGTTTAAAAAATAACTCAACTTCCTGAATTATTTCAAAAACTATCTTCTAATTAGCTATATGCATCCTGTTAATAATTATCAAAAGGTTTTCTAGTGTCAACCTCATCTTAGATTGTCAATTAGCCATGAAGTTGCCTCTAGTTGAACTATACTTTTCAAGCATATGTTATCATCAACATTTATAGATCTTTCAAGTCATGTATTATCATTTTCAAGAATGCATTTTTTTCTACTCATAGCTTACAAAATTGGATCCTCATTGAATGCTTAATGTTCTTCACAGTAAATTACTCCTAGCTTGTCTAATCTTATCGAACAACTCATATTGATCAAAGTGCACAATTCTAACAACCATTATATGTATACATATAGCCATTAAGTTGTCCCCAGTTGGGCCATGCTTCTCCAATATGACATCATTTCCTAGATTCTTAAAGAAAACCATTACAATCATTCTTTACTAATGATCCTGAACATCTCTTTAACTAATACGGCTAGGTTTATCCCTTTAGACCAAATCTATCTTTAGAGATTCTCCTTTATTTTAAGGTTTTGTAATAAGCTAAACTCAATTATGGAAAGAAATACATCATCATCATTATCATCGATGATGTTCCTTTTATCACCCACATTCATGCGGTGAAATGCACCTTGAATCAATGGGCTTCTTTGCTCCCTAGCTGATTTGGATATTATTTGTTCTCCCTCTCAAGATCCCTTGTATAGCCCCCTAATGGCTTAACTTTTCAAAGATAACTCATAAGAAGTGTCAATTTCATCTTTGTTTGGGACTTTGCAAACTCGGTTGATGACTTTTTATTTGAAAATCACTTTCTTATTTTGGAATCAACTCATAAATTTCAAGGATCATATTCATTCAAGTCTAATTGTTGCAAAGAAATCAAGATATGTAATCTTGAATGTGTTTCTTTGACTATAACCCCAAGACATGTCATTCAACACTAAAATGCATTATTTATGTGCTTTTTTAACATTAAGTGCTCTATTAATCACCAATGTCTCTTCATCAATTAGATACTCAACATCATTATAGTCCTTAAGTAGTGGTATTTAATTCTTCTTGGATTTGTCACTTTTAGATTCATTCTTCTCATACTCCCTCCTAACCATAATCATTTTGTTTGGATATTATAAAGTTAAATGTCTACTCCCCAAACACTTGAAACACTTAATATTACATTTATGATTAGATGGGATCTTAACTTTATTTTTTGTTTGAGTGCCTAAATCTTTCCTTCAAGTTTTAGATGATTTGACTTTATTACCCATACTATTTGGCTTCAATGTGACAACCCCTTTTCTCTTATAATTCAACCTTTAAGCTTAAAAGGAACCTAAATTATCTCATTGACGTGTGTTGTCCTATATTTTCAATTACCTATCTATCTTGATAGCCATATGAACCATATCTTTAAGCTCAATATAATACCATAACTTAACCATATTATATTTATCTCTATTCAATCCATTCAAAACCTTGTCATTGTAACTTCTCTATCCTCTACAACATAGATGTAATCATGACAATCTACAACTCCTCGTGGTAATCCTCCATATTCTTTAAACTATGAGACAAGCTTTGTAATCTTTGATATATTTCTTTATAATAAGGACCAGTACCAAATCAGTTTCTTATGACTGTTTTCATCTTGTACTAAGTTTCTATTAGTCTCTCTTTGTTCCTCTTCATTCCCAAGACAAGTTGATTCCATCAAATAATAGCATAACCATTAAACTCAATAATAGTAAGTTTCACTTTCTTTACCTTAGAGTAATAATGACAATAAAACATTAACTCAATTTTCTTTTCCCATTCCAAATAAGCTTTCAAATTGTTTTTGCTTTGAAAAGCCAAAATCTTCATCTTAATATTGCCCAACTCTCTATCCAAACCATCCTAAAATCCATCTTCCTTATCTACCTTATTATGGGCAAATTGTTTAAGCGGTCGGAATCCCTTATGCCTTTGGTTTATTTGGTCGAAACTAATCACCATGGTTACCATCAAATTCCCTAGCCTTCTCATCTGTATATTTAGTTATAGATTCTTCTGGATGTGAATTAACTCATCTTGTATACCTTTGCTTTTCCCAAACCCCTATGGTTTAGCCAATCTTAAAGACGAGCCACTTCAATTCTTAAACTAGTCATCCCACTCATTACTTTGTTAAACTTTGAATTCATCAACTCCAATTATTGTTGCATGGCCAAATAATCCTATTTGGGATTATTCCTATCTTCTAGTGGCGACGATCCACTTTTAGTTGATATTGTTAAAAACTAAAAAATTAAGTTAAAAGCAATGTGTGTGTGTGCGAGCGCGCTCCCTCATATGTTTACACTTATTAAATGTTGCTCCTCTTGTGTTTCATATAATTTCTTGGTTTTTCACTCTAATATGCTCCCCTTCACCTTTTACAATTCAATTCTCAAAATTTCAGTTTTTTAAGAAACTAGTTCACAACAAGTCAAAAACTAATATCTAATCAAATAATACAAAGACTCAAGAAGCAATAAGGATTGAAAACTATCGATATGCAATTATGAATATGAATCGCAAATATTAATATGAATTCATGCAAAATACGAATGATACAAAGACCAAAAAAAAAAGACTATGAAAACTAAGAAACTAATTAAATAAGATTTAAATGACTAAAAATAACAATAGTGCTTTAAACTACCCGTTTCTTTTTTGTAATTTTCAAGAAAACCCAACCAAGTAAACTTTAAATATTCCAAATTAAGATTTATCTCAAAGAAACCTTAAGAATCAAGATTTTTCCAGAGTTTAAGTAAGTGATTAAACTCTATGTTTCTTTGAATTAAAATTTGTAGCGAACCTTAATTTTTTTTTTCTTTTGATTGCATTTGTTCTTATATATATATATATAAAATTTATTTAATCAAGAACACAAATAATTTTTTAAAAAAAACTTGATGTCGCAACTGGTTTTTAGAGAAAATATAGAACTCAACAACAATGAAGTATGTAAAAACTTGAAGAAAAAAGGATATAAATTGATTTAGAGCTTTTTTTTGATACCAACTAATGTGAATCTCGTGGATATAAAAATCTAGAAACCCACAAAAATTGACTCTTTCCAATAAAGCTAAAATCAAGTTTGGAATTGAGCTTAATATAACAACCTGTATTGAGACATTAAGACTATAAGTAACTAAACCCCCACCCAACATCTATAAAGAGACATGAACAAAAAGTATAGAAGACGCCACGAATCTTGGTTAATTCTTCGATAAGTCAGAGTGGTTCAATGAAGAACAAAAAAGAATAAGAAAAACCTCTCATACACAAAAGTAATTGTTGAAATGAAAGTCTATAAAAAAAACCTACATACAAGCAAATTAACCCCATTTATAATAGGTAAAAACATCTTAAACAATCCTAGAAAAATAATAAAAGAGTTCTACATAAAATAGGAGAAAGAATCATAAATTAACTAGCAAACTAATACAATTCCCGCAAAGTAACTTGTGGACCTTATTACAAGGCCTTCCTAATGTCTTATTGTCTTAAAACTTTAATCCAATATAGAATAAGACCTCTAAAAAATCATGGTAAACTTTTAGCCTGATCTAACAGTCGGATAAAATATAATACTTGACAGAGTAAAATTATGCATTAGAAAAAAAGCCTTTAACTGCTGTAATTAATTAGCCTATCAAGTAGATGGATCATGCTCTTTTTATGCATGAATTATATTGACTAAATTCAGATCTTCACTTGTTGATGTTTCCTCTTTTAAATCCATCTTGACCTAAATATTTTAAATAAAGCCATTGAATACATCTTTGAGTTTCTTTGCGCTTGATATTGTAATTTGCCCATTTAAAACTTGCAATAGATCTTTTAAAGTAGTCTTGATTATATCAAGCAACCTCTGTAACACCACAATCTAACCATACATATTGCAAAAGGCCATTACATATTTAAGTGCGTGTTTGATATTATGATGTGAATTGCTTTTTAAAATTGTTTTTCACTTGAAATCGTATCAAAATAATTTTTATTTTATTTTTGATATAAACATATCAAAACTATTAAAACATACTAAAAAAGCATTAATTTAAATTTTTTCAAGTCAAATACACTTTTAAAATGCACTTAAATGCATGCTAATAATTAAAGCCCTTTCAGTTTGAATTTATGGACTTATGTCTTGGTAGGATTAGCAAGCTAGTAGATAATTACTTCAACGATTTTTCGTGTTTTGGTATTGGTTTTGGATTGGAATTTTTGTTTTTGGAGAGGTTATATGTTGATTATGGAATGAAATTAAAGTCGGGAAATAAAATATGATGAATTGTTTGTTAGGGTGTGTTTAGGATTGTAGTAGTAGTTTGTGGTTTGAAGTGTTTTTTGTTTAGAAATACATAAAAATATATATTTTTTTGGTTTTTAAAAATATTTTTTTACATCAGTACATTAAAAAAATATAAAAACATAAAAAGTTTAATTTTAAACAATTTGTTTCTCAAAATTTAAGCCAAATAGGTCATAAAGACAACCACTTTAAATAAAAAGAGGACATAAATTTTATTTTTAATTAGAAAATTAAATGTAAAAAAAAGGGGCAGGATAATGAGAGGCAGAGTTTTAAAACTCGGACCGGCCCGACAGGTTGACTCGGGACCCGGTTTAGGTGGAGGTAAAAACCTGCTTGGAATTGGCCCGGTGAAACCCAGTCGACCAGGGACCCAGTCAAACCCAGGTGAGACCCGATCTATTTTTTTATTTTATTAATATTGGCAGTTATTAAACGACCTTGTTTTGGCCTTTTAAAAGGCCAAATTGCTAAAGAAGAACGAAGTAATATTGGGGACAATTGCAAACCTAATTAACGAAAAAGAAAATCAGCTCTTTGAAACCCAGCTGAGGAGTAGAGGAGCAAAAGACGTCTTGACTCTTGATTGATGTTGTTTCTCTACAAAAAAGATTTGAATCTCCTTCTTTCACTCTTTGTTTTCTTTATTCTTGGTCGTTTTTTGAATTACTAGCACTGATTCCTTCGCAGCTTAGTCACTAGCATCGATTCGTTGTTCTTTGATTCATTCGCAGCCCAATCACCTCAGGTATGTTTCAAAGCACCAGCACTGTAAAACAATTGACTATAAGTTATGGAAAGCAGAAGAAATCTGCAACATTAGGGACATATTTCTTGCAAAGAACAACTCCTGGTGCTCAAAAGTCTCTTTAGAATTGTTGGCAAAGGAAAGAAGCATTTGAACGGTGTGATCTTGCTTTAGCGAAGTGGATGATTGATGCATGTGTGCCATTTAATGCTGTTAACACTGTGTATTATCAGCATGCCATAGATGCTGTAATAACTATGTGTCCTGGTTATAAAGCACCAACTTTGCATGCTATTCGTGGCTATTACTTGGCAAAAACGGTTGATGAAGTCAATATTTATGTTGAGACTTATCAAGAGATTTGAAAGAAGATTGGTTGCCAATTAATGGCTGATGGATGGACATATCAGAAGAGGAGGACTTTAATTAACTTCTTAGTATATTGTTCTAAAGGAACAATTTTTTTGAAAACTATGGATGTATCAAATGTCTCAAAGACTGCTAGATTGTTGTAACAGTTGTTTAGAGAGGTTGTTTTGTATGTTAGGGTAGAAAACATTGTGCATATGGTGACTAATAATGCTGCAAATTATGTTGTTACTGGCAAGTTATTGATGGAAGAATTTCCTTCAATATTTTGGTCTCCTTTATGCTGCTCATTACATCAACCTCATACTCCAGGACATTGGTAAATTACAGTCAGTTTGTTGTGTTGTTGAGCATGCTTCTGGTATCACAAAGTACATTTATAATCATTGTTATCCATTGTATTTGATGAGGAAGTTCACTGGAGGAAAAGAAATACTTCATTACTTATTTTGCTACCAATTTCATTGCATTGCAAAGCATTTTAACTCATAAAGATGAGTTGAGAGTTATGGTGACATCTAGGGAATGAGTTTCATTTGCTTATGCTAAAGATAGCAAAGGAAAAAAATTTGTTAAGAGTGTGCTAAACTTTCTGTTTTAGGAATAATGTACAATAAATGTGCAAATGAGAGAGCCTTTAATTCGAGTTCTACGAATGGTTGATGGTGATGATAGATATTCGATGGAATATTTGTATGATACCACCTTGTTTACATCCACTGCAATCTAAGATTGAAATAAAAGTATTTTTCTTTTCTCTAATTCCTTAAATATTATTTTATCTTGTTTAGTAGCATTATTAATACTTATATTGTGTTTATCTTCACTTTTAATATATAGGAATTATTGAAAAGGATGAAATTATGATCCAATTAATGTTGAAACAATTTGTGACATTGAAAATTGGGTAGTAGAAGATGACCCACCAATTTTGACTGCTGAAGAAGTAGAGTTTTCACTAAGCTATATCAGTTATGACCATACAAGATACTTTAGATGATGGTAATTAATGATTGATTTTTTAGTGATAAATATTATTTAAAATAAAGTTTTGTTTAACACATAATATTTATTTATTAATTATGTTTGAAATATAGATGTCATAAATGTTAATGATATTGAATATGATTGTGACGATGAAGTTTCAAAGGAGTATGCTGATGATTAATTATTAAGTGTTGACGAAATTGGTTTAATTCCATTGATATTTAATCCAAATTTTGCTTTTATGGACACAAAAGAACTTAATGTGTTCATTCAACAAAAATAAATGTGTTGTTGATTTAAAATTTATGTTATTGGATGTTTTGTTTTAAATATTTTAGAATTTTATATAGTTAGATGTTTTGTTTTAAATATTTTAGAATTTATATTGTTGGTTTATAATTTAAATTCGGTTTATACAAATATTATATTATAATTAGTTATATATTTTTTTTATAAATATTTTTTTTTAAAATTAATTCGGGTCAACTTAAATCAATCTATTTAATTTGTAATCTAATTACTTGATCTAGTTAGATTTCAAAATTATAATAAATGGAAAAGATGCGTAAACGGTGGTGGGAGAAAGAAGATACAAAATTCACGAAGACATTTCGTGGCATTAAATTAATTATAATGATAAATTTGTAATATTTCAGGTGATTTTTTTGGTTAATAGTTCCTTTCAAAAAAAATATAAAATATAGTAATAATAATAAGCGAATATAGAAGGCGTTCTTGGTCCGGGTGGCTGTAACCTAGGTTCTTTGCTACCAGTGCGAGAAAGCAACAGAGAAATATAAAATATCTTCTTCTCATCACAAATGGTAGATATGGAAACCCCACCTTCAATTGCAAACGACGCTGCTGATAACACCACCTCCCCTAGCAATCGCGATGAAAATCCGGAGGATGCGTCCTCCATAAATCCCGGGTACTACTTTCTTGTAATTTCTGTTAGTTCCACTTGGATTTCTAGAAAATAAAAAAGGAGAAATTTATGTTTGGTCATGAATTATTTGTTTTTCTTCGATGTGCAAAGAAAACAAACCAAATTATTGCATTGAACTCTTAAATTAAATATCAAACTGCTAAGGCACATGCCTTCATGCCCCTATTGTTGGATTGTACTCTAGGCATTTAGCTTTTAAACCTTTTTGTTTTTTTGGAACGTAGAGAAAAAGAATCCAAGCCTGAGATTGCTGGAGAAGAAGACGAAGAAGAAGTGCGAGGCATTCTACAAGTTATTGCATCTACTGGCAAATTTTGGTACTGCACTTTTGATGTTTCCTTTATTTTGATTTCAATACATAGATTTGGTGCTTTTTGTTTTTTCACATGCTAGATAGATGCAACTGCACAAAAAAATTTAGTTACCCGTGCTTGATTTTAAAGACTAAATCGTCACCTTTATCACTTAAACCACCGGATTCCGGAGCCATAGCAGTTTCAACATACCCATTAATCACCGTGTCATGATGCCCTTTTCTTGCGTAGGAATGGAAATGGATACCCATGGGTCAAGTTTTGCACTATCCATACCTGAACCCGAACCCCAAATAACTATCCAAACCTGACCGGTTATGGATCTTTGATACCCGAACATGACCTGATCAGGTTTTGACTACTCATCTATTATCCATAACCCGAACCTGATCCGAGCCCAAACTTGAGTGCTATAATTTACAACTATTAAGTACTTAATTAACTTGGTATACATGTTATCTTTTTCAAACTTTAAAGTTATTTATTTATTTCGGGCTGGGTTCAAGTTAGGGTTTAGTTTAGGTAGACTAATATCTGTACCCAACTTGAAACTTGATTTTTGCCTTCGGCATTTACCCGAACCAGCAAGTCTAAAAATTTCTTATCCATTCCGGTCAGTATCCATTGCCATCCTTAGTCATGCCATTATCACCAATACCATTCTGTTATTGGATGGTTATTTTCCATGATGTTATCACACAAGCATGCTTTATACCTACATATGAAACACCATAGTTTGTTATAATTTAGGCTGTACTTTTACTCATCACCGTGAACCATTTCCAATTGTTTTTTCACATCATCCTCATGAATAATTTTTCAAAGTTCCTAAAGTAGTCATATCTCCACTCTCCCATCAACCTTCTTAAGCAAATTGATGGAAAAATGGTTGCACCACTTGTCCATTAATGTATTTTTATGGATATTTATTGAAAATAATTTGAGCCTTGTGTGAAGTCTTGCTGTTGTTTCATTACAATTTTTCTTCTAGGCATACTTTTCCATTTTTTTGTTGCAGGGATCATTTGCCTTCCTTCACCCCTTGGGCCCAATGCATTGCATAAATACATCCTGGATTCTCTAACTTAATAACACATTTTCCTTGATAATGCATTTCATTTCCAAAATAAATGTCTTGACTCCTCTTCTGTTCTTTTCCTTTTTTGCACGCCAAATTGGAAACTCCAATTATTAATCTCCTTCTTTTCTCTTGTGACTCTTAATAATAATTTTTGATTTAGATTTCCTAAATAAAGTTCAAGGATCGAATTGAATTTTTTGGGCAAAACACTATAGCAATCCAAAGTGTTATAGTGAAATGAACAATAACTTTGAACAATAAAAATCCCATGTCTTTTAGTTTTTGGTGTAATAAAAGCAGAAGAATACGTGCTTCCCTTATAATGAACATGCCTGCTTTTTGAAAAATAATTCTCTACCAAACACTTCTACTTTTAAAAGTTGGACCAAAAGTTGCTTAATAACTGTGTCAAACAGAGTTTAAGTGTCGTAGTTGTTTCCCCTTCAGATTATGCAATTGTAAGTTTCTAGCTCAAGAGGTCATATGCTTCAACATTGTGAGAGTATTAGAAAATATGCACTCAATAGTACAGAAGGAGGAGTTTTAACAATTATTGTAAATTTATTGTGATTTCAATAATTTTATACATTAAAATTTTCAGCATGATTTAGGAATTTCCTTGTTTTTGTGATTTGATCTTATGTAGGATCTTTGAAATAAAGTTTTTTTTCTTTCCTATTCTTTTTGGGAGTTTAATGGCTCTTTAGATGTGCCTGTATAAGAGAAATCCAAAAACTGTATTTTGCTGTAAGCTATATTTTTATGAACCAGCTTAGTTAAAAGTTCTTACAGTAGCCATCTTTTAGCTAATGGGTGTGCTTTTTACCCTCTCCTTGTGGTTTCAAGGAACTCCTACTGATTTACATGGTCCGTGTAGTTTCCTTAATCCTTTCCTTCTTGTTCCACTGACCACTCACAAAGTAAGAAAAATTACACTATATATTGAATTTTTTCCATTCTCTCTTCAGTTAAAGGTTTGTCATGATTGAATTAGTTCCTTAGGTACATGATCATTACATTCAAAAGGAAATCCAAAGGGAAAAAAAATAAGATACTACCTTATATAGTTAGTAAAGGTTGAATTTTTAAATCCATCATGGGATATGCATAGTCTTGGCAGTTAGATGTCAACAACATATCTCTTACTGTACCATGCTCCAACTAGCCTTGAGCACGTTATAGTTTAGAAGTTAATTGCTTCATGTTCTTTTCCTATGCATGTTATGACTGTGAGAAGTAAAATGATTAATAAAATTACTAACTCCCATTAATATCATGTGTATTTTCATGATTTTTATCTCAGGCATGATTGGGAAAAATTGAAGAGTGTGCTATCCTTTCAGCTGAAGCAGGTATGGGGAGGTATGCTTGCATGTGGTCCTCTTCTTATTTTGCAATGGCAAGATAACTGAAGATATCTATTGTTTCTTATGATAGTGCTTTGTCCGAATGATATCTATTTCCTTTGTGTCGATGCTCACCTCCCTCTCTAATTTATGAAGGTTCTGTCTGAATATCCCGAGGCAAAAATGACAACTAAGGAACAGGAGGAAACTTATCAAGATCTGGTGAAAAAGTTGGATGAAGGTATCTCATCTTCATCCTTGCTTTGCTATTCTCAGCTATCTATAAGGTTCGCTTGCATCTATGATACAATTTGAAACTATGAATTAAGGATGGGGATAATGACTATGCCGCACCAAGCCTCTTATTGAGTTTGGCTGGGAGCAATTATTGTGGACTCAGATACATGGTTCTTGGGACTATAAATCCCAGAAATGGCTTTGGTTTAGCCTTAAAAAATTTTCTCTCTCCTTTTTTTCTTTTAAACATTTGCGTCTTTTTTTTTTACGGAAAGATAAAATGACAATCAACAAGAAAACACTGAGAAGTCCCTAAATAACTCCACGCAAAATGTCAAAGTCTATGACAATGGTCTGGTTGAGTCAACTATGCATATGTTGGGCATGGGCTGTTCTTCTGAGAGTGCGAGGTCAAATTTAATGTTTAAATATGTAGTTTTATGGCCCATTTTATTATCCAAAACAAAGTAAAACTGACAACTAATTAACAAAATAAATGAGTGTGTAAAATACATTAACATGATGTAGTGAGAATTTTTATATTAGTGACCTGATGGATTGCTTGTAAAAGCACTGGTTACAGCAAACTCACAGATTAACTAATTTTAATCTATATGGTCGAAAGTTTCCAGCTAAGACTTGTCTACCTCTTACTGAACAAACCAAATGAGTGCAGCTGAACATGGAAGAGAGAAGTGTATTTTATTTTTGGTTTTTTGTGTAGTAAAATGTTATTTTTTGTGTTTGTAAACCAACAATATGGCTCATTACATTTTATAATGTGCTGAAGTTACCTCTGTGCTCATTATTCTCCCCTAAACCTTCCTGAATAAATTTGAACCATGCTAAAACCGCAAAAAATTACAGGCATGTCATGATGTAGGACATCTTTGGATTTGTCTTGCAAAAGAGTTGGAAGAAGCTAGGTTAAGATAATTAAGGATTTTAGGTGGGAATTAGGGTTAGAATTGATGTCTAAGGAACTAGAATTGTTTAGTTATTTGTTTTAAAAGAATATGGGATTGAATTCAAGGCTGTGAATGGTAATTGTGGGACTGTAACAGCAAGCAGACTTTTAGAAGCCAGAAGAAGAACAGGGGGTATATAGAAGGAAAAGAGAAGGCAAAACCCTAAGCATGAAGCCTTCAAGATAACTCAAATTCTCAATAATGTTCCATTATCTAAATCCTTACAATCACACAGAATAGCCTTTTCTTTATAGGCACCAAAGCAATAGTTCTAAACCAGAGAGGAAATATGATGCAAGACAAATCGTTAGTTGTTGTTCACCTGACTCTAGCTGCTTTCTCATTATTAGGGGTTTTTCCTTGTTCATTTGTGCGCTGCTTAATAATAATAGATGAGAGAGTCTTAAGAGAGCTATGTTGCAATGAGCAAACTGTATCTCTCAACTTCCATGGGTGTTTAATGGGCTGGTTTGTAGCTTTAGTATAGATGTGGTGCTCACATTTGGTTTTTTTTCTTCTTAATATGTGAATGGACATGCAATTTGTTTGGTTTTGATACAGGGTGTTTAATTAGCTATATTGATAGGCCTTGTGAATATACTAAATTATTGAGTCTTATTATTGCCCTTGGATGGGATAATTTGTAAATTTTTTGTCTCTTGTTTCCCAGCTCTACACAACTTCCAAGAAGGTCCTCCTTTTACCCTACAGAGGCTTTGCGAGGTGCTTTACTTTTTATTTTTGGGCTTTATGTTTCTTTGATATTTCTTTGCTGTTTGCATCTCTCTAGTTTACCAAGTGTAGTCTTGCATTGGTTATGGCTTCAAAATCGATGTGTACCTGTAATGGGTTCTTTAATGTGAGGCCTAGGATAATGATGACTTGATTTCAATTTGGGTCCACTATAATGATAAAAGTTGACTATTCAGTAGCTTTTGTCCCTTTTGACTTGTTTTGGCCATTGTTTGAACACATGAAGATTTGTGTGTCACCTAAACCCATGTGATTTCAGAAATTGCTATGATTAGAATATTTTAGGTTGGGTGATTCTTAGGGTACATGTACGGTGATTCATTGTCTGGAGAATAAGTATGACAACTTACTCTTTGATTGTCACACTTAGCTTTCAGGGAGAACCTCAACACATTGTTTGGGAACCAAAAAAGACAAGCATGAAAGTGGAAGGATTGAAAATGAGGGAGATAAAGTTAATGGAAAGAACTCTCTTTTTTTGTTTGGATAGAAAAAAAATTGAAGGGAATGGAAGTGTAGGGTAAGTTTATGAGATTACATTCTCATCCATTATTTTTGTGATAGAAGAAAATTTATTATGAGGTAAATTGAGTAATTGTATTTATTTTCCTTGCACTTATTTGGTGAGTCCATGGAAGTATATGCCCTTCAATTCCTTTCCTCTCATCTTCCTTCTTTCCCAAACAATGGAATGTAACTTCCTCCCCCTCACTTTCTTTGCCGCCAAATGTTTTCCTGCTACTCTCCATCCTCCTAAAGGTAGTGTAGATCTTCAGAATTCTTTTTCTACATGAAAGATTGAGGAATACTTAGGATGGGCAGATAGTCCTTGTTCTAAACTGATTAATGTCTTTTAAGTGCATTATGAGGCGGTGTTGGTGTGGTGGCAGTGGTGTTGGTGATAGAGTGATAGGGTGGTGGTGGTGGAACGGTGATGGCAGTGTTGAAGGTGGTGGTGTGTTGGGTGCTGGCAGTGGGGTGGTGATAGTGGTAGAAATATTTGTATGATATTGTGAGTTGATCACCATTAGTAAAATATTTTATGCAACTTCCTATGCTGAAAATATTGTCTAAGAAATGAACCAAGTTTATAGGTTGATCGAAAAAGTAAACAAAAAATATCATGGCATTTGGAGGGCCTCTTCGATTGAGAATAGGAATATCAAATATTTTTCGTTCACCAATTTTCCTTATAAAATACTTTATGCCAAACAAACATGGGAAAATCAGGAAAACATAAAATGTTTCACATAAAACAAATGCCAGCTTATATAATACACATCTTCTCAATTGTACAATTGTATGAAAAAAATCTATGAGTCATAACCTTTAGATATCCATATTTTCAGTGATATATGCTCTTCTATCAATTTTTTCTGTTAAAATTTGCTCATTTAAATCATTCATCGTTTCCTTTTACATACTCTTGATAGGGAATTTATGTTGATTCATAAGAAAGCTACCATGTGCAATGCGCATATTAGAGAATATAGATAAAACTAAATGTTGCAATTGATTATTTTTTTCACAAGGATTTAATTGAGTAAACATGTATCATATAAGGGTACATTGATAGGTTTCCCTTTATGTTTTTGTTATCTAAACTAGCAATTCAATGAGAGTTGCATGTGATGGAGTTAGTGAAGTATGTGCCATCAACTTTTTTGTTGCTATCCCATGTTATCTATTACACGATGAAATCCTAGTTATTAGTCATGTGTGATGTATGATTTTACTCATATATTCAATGTTATCTTTGTGGCAAGTTGATCTTATCGAATAAGAGACAGAAAGGTGCATCAGTTGATAGTAATCGTGATTTTAAAACTATATTTCCTTGTTCTTCCTTTTGCATCTGTTCATCCTATTTATTGCTGGTAATTCTTCAAATACTACTGAACAACATCATGTGATATAATTCTATACTTTCAACAGATTTTGTTGGCAGCAAGACACATCTATCCAAATCTCTCAAAGCTTGCCCTAGCCCTAGAAAAGGTGTGTTCGTTGGTCTTTGACACTTTGTTTGTTGAATATAATGATTTGCTAGAGGTTACATGCTTTCACGCTTATGTTAACCTCTTTTATAATCCTTTCTTGTTATGCAGAGTGAATAATATTTAATCCCCAAGTCTAATTGCATTAGTCAATATCCTGTTACCTGTTTCTAAATTATGCTTACCTGTTTTTTATTATTATTTTGATCTGTTGTCGAAGTGTAATTTGTGCACAAATAGATTTCTTGAAGTCTAGATTTCATATGAACTCGACTGTCATAAACCAGAGCTTAAATTGCAAATAAGTCAAAAAAAAAAAAAAAAAGCTAAATCTAATTCTTCAACCCCTGTCCTTTGTAGGACATGTTTCTGGATATTTTTCTAAATCGACGCAAGTATAGCAGGTTTTTTAAACATTGCTGTTTTTATTTAATGAATGATGAAAGCAGAGCTTAAATTTGAGGATTAATCTCAACATGAGCAGTTGTGGGATGGAATTGTATTTTTGGCTTTGTTGAAGTGTTCTGCTTGGGGAAAATTTTTGGGGTTTCTTTTTATGACATTCCAAGGGATTAGACTTTTGGACTATTGAAGGGCAGTTTCTCTTTAATAGTTTTCAGTCATATTTTTGTATTTTCTTAGTTTTCTCAACTGAAGTTGTTCTGTTCTCCTTGATGTGATTTTGCTCTTTTTTTCTCATTGTTGTTAAAGTAAACTGTATTTAAAAAATAGAAAATTATGGAAACTTGATTTAAGTAACAAATGGAAGATCAACTTTTATTTTCATGTTTGAGCTTTTAGATTTTTTAATTTCACCTTATTTATTAGACTGTTTTAGTTTCTACAGTACCTATAAAGTCAGGAAGAAACCCATTTTTGGATTGCTGTTGTTTTTACTGTTTTGTCGGATAAAATTGCCTGAGAAATGCTGAAAAGTGTATATAACAATCATGATAGTGTTGTTGAATATCAATAACTTGCAATTTGTTATGGTCATATAATAGTAATATGAAAAGCTGAAGACATTTGTCTGCTGTCAAGTAAAAACTAAAAAGCAGTTTGAAACAGCACTGAATTTATTATTTTCTGCAAATGTTGAACCATAAAAGCTCAAAAAGTATGTATTTCTAGGTTATGAAATGTTTCTTGGCAGTGCCATGTCTGGAAAAGCAACTCCCAATTGCAGTTTAAAATAAATAAAGATAAAAGCTAACCCCAGGGATTTCAGAGTAGAGGACATAGTAGAATAGGGAGGATGATGCATCTTTCAAATTATTAATACAAAAAGCTTTAATAGAAAAGAGCTCTTCGATCTCATTCAGCTTCCACTGAGGAAAACTACCCAAGCCATGAAACAATGTTATATCCAATTTGTTGCATGTACTAATTAGGATTCTTCAAAATATTCGTACTTTAGGTGAGAATGTAACTGAGGACTGCCCTTTGCCCTAGATGGCTTCTTGTTTACTGAAAAGCTCTTATCTGGATTGCAAATGGAGGTGATGAATTTTGATTGGATAAAATTGTGGGAGAGCCAGTTCTCATTCACTTTACTCTTTCCTTTGAGCCCTGGACGTGGGTTGTTGTCCTCTCATCTCCTCTCATTCTTCTTTTTCTCTAATCGGTTTCCAATTATTAGTAAATCCTTATATTCAACTGCATTTTGTTGGTACAATGACTTCTGATAGACTGGGGAGTTCTTGCTCTCTTCCATCATCACATGCACATCTTGCTATGTACTTGATTGAAATGTTGGATATGGAAGTTTAGGGAGAAATACTGGGAAATGGTATCCTTTGCATTCATTATATGATACAAATAACATAAATGAATAAAAAGAATATATGCTGATAATTTGAGCTTATTTGCACCTCAAATGTTTAATATGAAAATTTTTCCTATCAACTGAATGATTATTTTATTTTAATTTTGTTCCTTTATGCGTTATCTTCCGGATGCTTAGATATGCTAATATTCCCCAATTCCTGTTTCTAGAATTTGCTGGTTACATCCACATTGGCTGTCTGTACTGATCCGTATCCACAAGCATTAGAAAAGCCGGCTGAATCTGATAAACCAAGCGAAGAACTGCAGGTGCAATCCAGCTTGGTACAAAATGGGGTTGAACCTGTGGTAGGAGATGGTGATGAAATAATGACTGAGGTAGAGGAGGCCGACATTGATGATGATATGACCATTGACATGGAAGCCTTGGAAGAAATAGTTGCATCATCAGAAACAAATTCTACATCAACCGGAAGTTCTTGAGGTTTTTTTCGTCTTTATCAGTCAGTACAAGTCAGTCCACTAAGCTCACATTGATATATTTCTCTTTAGAGAGGGAACTTAAAAGACAAGATTCACATATCTTTTGTGGACACTGAGGTTGGCCATAGTTTTCTGCTCATGAGTCTCAAGTCTGTCCATGTTAGCGGCTGTGAGGGAAAGCATAGACCTGCCATTTGAATTTAATGCAATGTTCGAGTCTCTATCTCTTGCTTGAGTGCTCTATTTATATACTCAATGTTGTAAACACCACATTGGTCGGCTTATCTAGAAACTTGTTTGAACTGTCATGAGAAATTCTGACCGGTATTATTGGTTGAACTACTATATAGCTGCGTCTAAGCACATTTTTATGCATGAGCCTGCCAGTGGACTCTGGAGTTGAAGAAAGAACAAGGCAGTTCGTTTTTATAAATTACTCTTATGCGGTCATCTTTTTCAAATAAAATTGATCCACTGTTTGAGAAATTTTTGAAAGTGTTTAGCCAATATTCCTTTTGCAAATGCCTTAGCATAGATCCCTGCCTATACAAAGTTCTTGAAGTAGATCGTGTCTAAGAAGAGGAAATTAGAGGATTTTAAGACCGTTGCCTTGACAGAAAAATGCAGTGCCATTATCCAAAATAAGCTACCACCAAAGGTAAGAGATCCAGGGAGTTTTTCTATTCCTTTTACTATAGGTGATGTTAGATTTTCTAAAGATTTGTGTGATTTAGATGCTAGTATTTCACAAATGCCCTTTTATGTGTCTACAAAACTTGGATTAAAGGAGTTGAAACCTACAGCTATCTCCTTATTGCTAGCTGATCTATCGGTGAAATGTCGTGTGGATATTCTTGAGAATGTGCTGATCGAAGTAAAGAAGTTTATCATTCTAGTCGATTTTATTATGTTGGAGATGGAAAAAGACACCAAGATTCCTATCATTTGAGGCTGTCCTTTTCTAGCCACAGCCGGAGTTCTCATAGATGTCATGAACGGTAGGCTGACCTGAAAGGTTAGTGAAAAGAGGTTGAGTTTAATTTATTTGAAGCTGTTAAACACCCTTCATTTACTGATCATATTTTTCAAGTTGATGTTCTAAATGGGTCAGCTAGTAGGGATTTTCATGAAGAAAATTTGTTCGCAGCTTCGAAAAAGAATGCAAGGGATGTATTTGTTTTCAAAATTTAAAAGGGATAACAAATATGACCTTTATCATTTCAATTATAATTTGTTAGAATTGATAAATTTATACCCCGTTTAGTATAATGGTTTGGACTTGTAAATAAATACATTTTACGAGTCTATGACCATCGAATCCACCACATACCATTATTCATACATCTAAAACACGACCTAAAAGACATGGTATGTGGGTGCTTGCATGTTTTTTCTCTAAATTTTATTTTTTTAGTTCAGGCTCGTTGATCATCTTAGAGTAGAGGCTGTCTGATTAATTGTTTTCCATCCCATGAACACGATATTAAAATATTGTTTTGAGTAAATATCAAATTATTTTTTAAATTAAAAAGTAAATTTAATTTTTCAGACTTGTTTTAGTGAAGAATTTTTCCAAAGCTAATTTGATCACAACATTTTAATCAGAACCATGGATCATGCGAAGTTATGAGGGTTGATTTTTTTAAGTCTAAAAAAGGTTAGCATTTACTCCCGAGCGTTTAAGCAATGCACCTTGGAGTTTAGCTATTTTTTCCATTATATTTACCCAAGCAAGGATGGAAAATAAGATGCTAAATGCCATTTTCATAACAAAAACATCTTTTAGTTTTAAAATAATAATAAGATAAAAAAAAATTCATATTCATTAAAAGAATATGATATGATTCCAAAGTACATGGAAAACATACTTAAAAACATAGCTTCGATAATTTTTAGCAAAATACAAAATGATAAGGTTCAATAACAAAAATACTGATGATGCAACACTTCTTCCTAGGTTAGCTTCCCCCAACAACATTTGTGTCTTTTCAACATTCATCAATTGTCTCTTCCTTTTTTTTCTCCAAATGCTTGCTACGCTGAAGATGATTTGATAATGGTGTGGTAGGCACCATTATCATTCACAAAATCAATTTGTTCTATACTTAATAGCTTCTGGACTTGCAATTTAAAAATTATTGTAGTTCTTATTAAATGGCCCGAGATCCTATCATGATATACATATTTCTGATTGAGATTATACCACCTAGGAAATGGTGGTTATAAGGGATGTTATGAAGTTGGGGCAATGTGTTCTATGTTTAAAAGGTGTTAGTAAGAAATGTTGAGTGGTAAAGACATGTTAGTATTTTACAAAGATACTCAAACAATTGGTGATGTAATAAGACCCGTTTGAACAAGATATTGACAGGATAATTTTGGATACTTATGAATCAAATTTTAAATTTAAATGTCATTTTCATATTCATTTTCAATCATGACTAGAGCTTATTGTTGGACCTTTGAATTTTCTAGCTTTGATAGTTTGTTGAATCTTTTCAACCATAATCACTAGGTTAGTAAAGTGTTGGACTGAACTTTCAACCAAGTAATCAAAGTAAGGTGTCTTAAAAGTGTTGGAGAACAAACTGATCATCTCTTTATTTAGCACTGGTGGATTCACTTGAGCAACTACTTCTCATCATCTCTAGATGTACTTCTGGATAGACTCATTGTTACCTTATTTCATAACTTGCAAGCTCAATTTATCAGGAAAAACATTCATATTGAATTTATATTGTCTAATAGAGATATCTAGGAGGTCCTTTCACCTTCCAATCTTGATGTTGTCTAATCACACATACCAACTTAGTGTAATACCACTAAGGTGTTCTTGGAAGAAATGGGTTACGAGCTCCTCATCAGATATGACTTATATTTTCTTATTGCAATACACTTTTAGTTGAGTCATCGGGCATTGCATATTATTATATTTAGTAAATTATAGCGCTTTAAAATTTTTGGGACCATTATATTAAAAATAAATGCATCTCACTGGCTTTCACAAGTTCATATAGATCAGTTCTTTCAAACGCCCTCAATATCTCTTCAATAGAAGATAACTTATCAAAATCCTCATCTTCCAACACTTTTGCTTCTTGGGTTTCAATAGTCAAGTCTATAATTAGTGGTGCTTTTGGAAAAGGTGTTGGCTTAGTGAATGAAAAATGTGCAATGAACTGAGACTTTAGTGATGTGCTATTTGCCCTTAAATTCTATGGAATGTAGGTGAAGGGAGTTGCTTGCATAGGCACAAGTTGTGCGGTAACTTCAATTTGTATTGATGGTCCTTTCCCTAATGATTTAGGCCTGTACGAGCAGACTAGTCAATAAGCCTAGTGATATCTCTTTGGAGACTCTCAAACTCTCTTTGACGCTAAGCCTCAAACTAAGCCTTTTTCTTATTTTTTTTGCCTTTTATAGAATCGAGTGTTATAGGTTCAACTTACGAGGGAGCTTTTAACTTTCCTAAACTTTAGCATATGAAAAATAAATAAAATGCACATATGGATGAAGAATACTTGATTGATTATGCCTATTTATTATTTATTTGTGTCTTAAAACGGTCCATCCTATTGGTTATGATATAGCTCATTATATGCACAAGGATGATAGATTATTACTTGGTTTTAAGGGTCTCTTACATGCTCAGTGATCATCCTTAAAAGTTTAATGTCGTGGCATAAAAGGCATCAAATGATGAGTTTTCCTCCTGGATTGAAGGGGTTTAGTTTTAATTATGATTTTAAAGGAGTCACCACCTAGCATTGACCCTAGTGCACCCTACCTATGGTAAGCTGCATTATTGGTTGATTGTTTTATTAGGCCATGTTTTTATTTGTTGGTCTTATCTAAGGTTTAAGGCAGATATCCCTTCATGAAGAAATCTCTGCCTTATCGGGTTAAATCCTAACAGTTATAGAGGTTAAATTTTAGCATTGCATTAATTCCCTACTTTGTTTCTTTAATATCTAAGAATATACCTTACAATGTAATTTTATACCCTCAAATAATAAAGTCTATGACTAATTTCAAATATTTATTGCTATTAATTTATTTAATTTAATACTAGAAGTATCATTTCATTGCAAAGTTCATACCTCGAATATTAATTAAAAAAATTAGTTTTTTTTAATATTTTTGAAATTTTAGCTAAATTCTAATGGATAATCATAAACTGGTTACGATACTCATTTTTTAATTTTTTAAAACATGATAAAAATGAAATTTTTGGTTTTTTTTATTTATAAAACTATGCATGAAAAACTTTTTGAATTTGGCCTTAAGCACGCAAATAAAAATATATTTTTTGTATTTTTGAAATGAGGATTTTTTCTTAAATTTCAACGAAAAAACATGTATTTTTAATACCGAGTCAATATCTTATAGTGTAAATCTATAACTTAATATTAAGTAAACTTATTGGAAAAACACACGAATAACCTATGAATAATTTTAAAATGGTTCCTGAATTTTTCATTATTATTTTTGAAATTATTTAAGGCTTGTTTGGCTAAACAATAAATTAGGAACAAACTAAAACTAAAAAGGAAGACATAAAACAGGGTGTTTGCTAAATATGTTTTTAACCTAAAACTAAAGGCATAAAAAAATGCCTTAAGAACCAAAAAAGATATTTTTCCTTTGGCAAAAACAGGGTGCACCAAACATGCTCTTAAAGTTGGATTGAGCTTGGCACAACCATATGGATTGAGTTTATTGGGTTGAAGTCTTAAGCCCAAGCCTATACACATGAGTTGGGCTCAAACCCAACCCAACCTGACTGTTGGGCTGGTAAACAGGAAAAAAATGCTCAACTTCTTTTGTATATGAACCCAGCCCAACCACATGGGCTGGGAGAGAAAGAAGGATTGTAAGGTGGAATCAGAGACAATCTTTATTAGCTTGAAAGGTGATGAAGATGATGATGAATGATAGATGATATATCGTCAGGTTTTTTTTTTATTGGGTGTTGACAAAAATGATATCATTTTGAACTAAAACTCATTGTTTTAGTCAAAACACGATCACAACACGGTCATAATATATTGTTTCATTTAAATAAAATAACGTTGTTTTGACACTTCTATACTAAATTAGATTATAAATCTTTTTTTTTTAATTCAATCCTCAATCTTATAAATTTTCATTTAAGTCCTCATTTAAATTTGGATTTTAGAAATTAATTCAATTTCTCCCTGCAAAATTTTAGAAAAATCCTATAATTTAACATGTTTTTCAACTTGGTCATTTGTCTCAAATATTTTAAATTTTATCCTCAATTGACCTTGAAAAATCTATTTTCTTCAATTTCACTCCTATTTTCAATAAAATCTGGTCCTGGAATATGTGCGCCTTTTGTAAAGAGGTCACCGATCTTAAATTTTTTCAATTCAGCCTTTAATTGACTCTTAAATTTTGATTTTTTTTACAATTTTACCCTTGATTTCATCTGATTGAGTTTGTGAAAATTAAATATGGTTCTTTAAAATTTTAATCTTCTCAATTAAGCCCAAATTAGGTTTTCAAATTTAGTTTTCACCAATTAAATCCTTAATAAAATTAATTTGACTTATTGAAAATCTAATTAAGTTCTTACACTCGACTAATTTTTCTACTTTTGGCCTAAATTAATTTTTAAACTCAATTAAATCTTTAATTGAGCTCATAATTAAATCAAATTGGCCTATTAAAAATCTAATTAAGTATTTAGATTTGATTTTTATGCAAATTCATTTGATATGCACTCAAATAAGCCTTAAATCTGCATTTTCCTTCACATTCAGGTTCTTCAACGGTGCAATTGAGCTTTCAATTTTGCACTTAAATTCCTCTCCAGCCTATCTTTGCCAATCAAGTTGTTGGTCCTCTTTTATTTTTTTATTTGTTTTTTCATTTTTATTTTTTTAATTTAAAAAAAAAGAAAAAAAAAAGATGATTTTGGGAGAAACCTAAAATTAAAATGTGATAGTCAATATGAGTCTTATAAGGAGTGTTAAGATAAAGACCATGTATAATATCTAGTTGGCATATCAACCACTATGTAGTAAATAATCAAATGAGAGTTGAATGATTTCACGAGTCTTGTACATACTAAAGCTATTAGGGTATCACTTTCACCCACCTAACATAGAGTTGACATTGAGTGTGATCAAAGAGTGCTGGACTTGGTGTGAAGGGATAAATTCATATCTAATATATGCAATAAAAGGATCAAAATGCATAAGATGCAAGATCACACATATAAATAAACATCATATCAAACAAACAATAATAGAAAATGCACATTATCATCACAAAACAAACCAACATAGCTTAGCCTCAAAATCCCCAGTAGAATCATCCTTCTATTCTAGGGGACATCGAGGCAAATTATATGTAAAAATAAAACAAGAACTTATCACCTAGTTTTATAGTAATTAAAAACCCTAACTGGTTTTTAGAGGTTTTAAGTAAAGGATTGATTATGTAATAAAAAAGATAACTACCATCTTATACATCTTACCTAAGATAAGTTATATTAATATTTATTTTTAATGAAAAACAATGTCTAATGTGCATTGAAAAAAATATTTTTTCAAAATGATTTTATTATCACTCTTAGATCAACTTCTAAGGATAAACCCCACTAAGGACAAATCCTACTAAGAACTCATTTATTTATCCTCTGTTGATCCATGGATAATTGAAAATATATTTTTCAAAGTGATTATATTATCACTTTTAAATCAACTTCTAAGGATAAATCTCATCAAGAGTTTATTTCTATAATATCAATCCATAGATAACAAAATCACAATAAAAATTTATATATTAAAAATATATTTTCTAAAATGATTTTATTATCGTTTTTAGGTCGCCTTCCAATGATCCATTAAATGTTTGTTTATCCTATGTTGATCAATGAATAATAAAATTACCACTGAATGTTTAATTATGTGTTGACTACACGCATATATATTCTTTTTAAATGGTTTTATTATCATTTTTAGGTTGAATTCTAAGGATAAAACCATTGGGTTTTCTAATCCTATATCAATTTACAATAATAAACCATAAAAAATATTTATTCATTAAAAATCAAAACCCACAAAATAAAAGATAATAACAACAACAAATCAAAATCATCATCACCGTATAAGTAGTAACTGTTAAAACAATTCAATTAATACAATAAATACAAACAAAAAAGAGAAGGATGCTAGAATTCTCCTTTATTGATTTGTAAAGTACGTTATTTAACTTAAATACAAAGAGCTTATATATAGGTTAAGCTAAAAATATTATTCTAATCTTAATAAATAAAAAAATATATATATTATTTAACTGTAATTTCACAAAAAAAATAATCTATAACATTGCCTTATAACACAACGAATCAAGAATAACACTTACAAAACATCCAAAAACAACCTTCACATTTCAAACATTTCACAATCATTCAAAATAACATGAATTAAACTCAATACACATTAAACATTTTTTTTTTCTTGAATCCCATAAAATTCTTTACAATACTCATCAAAGTCAATCAACATGCAAAAATATTATTCAAAAACCATGTTTAAGGTTTACAATCAACCTTTAAGAACAATTAAGTCGAGTAAAGGAGTTGTTGGAAGTTAGATGAATTGTGGCAGTGTGTTTGACATGTGTTAGGAGGGCACAATTGCTAGTGGTACATTGTTATATGTGCTGACAAGGGATGGAAATGCTTGAGTCACTTCGCTCAATCTCTTACTGGTCCTCCTTTTGGTACAAACGTTGTCTCCCATTATTACTCGAGGGAGGAGATTGAAGCCACTAAATTTTTGGTCCTCATTGTTTCTTTCTTCTTCCACTAGGTTTCCTTCTTTTCTTTTCTTTTTTCCTATTGTTGATGTTTGTTGTTGTCATGGTTAACTTCCATAGCGTCTGGAGCAATATAGGAAATATGATGTGAAGAGGTTGGTGTTTGGCTGGTGATAAGGAGAACTTTGGGTTGGTAAGTCTTGGCTAGTCGAGTTTATGGCATTGGCCGAGAGAGGAGGTTCGTTAAGAAGAAAGAGGTTGGCAAGGAGAGAGGGAGGAAGTTATGGGTGGTGGTTGACAACATTGTCGGTGTTGGTGGTAGACAAGAGGGAGGTTCAACAGTGTAATGGAGGTTTTCACAGTGTCTTAGCTAGTGTTTTTTGTGTGGGAGGTGAACGTCAAAGAGAAAGAATGGTGATGGCTCCTTATTTTGTGAGAGTGACAACTAGGTTAGGAAGAATAGTCCAGGGATTTTAATGTGTAGAAAAGAAAGTCTCCACTTTTTTATTTTATTTTCTGGTATGTATTTTTAATTATGGATCTCCTAAGATTTTAGTATTTAGAGACCAAGAGTTTTTGTACTTTCCTTGTTTGGTCCCAGCAACTGGATTAACTTTAGTTTTATTTTCTTTTGTCAATTTGATGAGAAAGATTAATCGATAATTTTAAAATGGACGCGTTAAAAATTAAATATATTGAAAATATATTTTTGATTTTCAAATTTTTTGAAAAGATGTTGACAATCATGAAAATGAAGTCAAAAATATATATTTTTTGTGTTGATTTTAAAACATATTTAAAATCATAAAATGAGAACACAAATACTTGTAAACACATTTTTTGAACTTTTTGTTGATTTCTATTATTTTAGAAAAATTAAATTATAACACCATTATCATTGATTTCAAAATTTTTGAAAAGATGTTGAAAATCATGAAAATGAAGTCAAAAATATATATTTTTTGTGTTGATTTTAAAACATATTTTAAATCATAAAATGGGCACACACAAAATAGTTGGAAACACATTTTTTGAACTTTTTGTTCTTTTCTATTATTTTTGAAAAATTAAATTATAACACCCATTATAATTGTGGAATCACCATCATTGATAAAACTAATTAATCAAATATATTTAAACTATGTTGAGCAAGTGACACTAGTGTCTACGCTTTGATTATTTTCTTAAATCTAGATTTTACAAAGTAAAGAATAAATGGATATGATTTAAAGCATATATACATATATATAAAGAATGAACAAAATATATTAATTACCTTATATTTTTGTCCCACCTAACACAAATTACTAAATTTGAGAAAAATAAATTCAAAATAAAGATAATTACTTGAAGAGTTGGAAAAATAATGATAATTTATGCATAGCTCACAGGAAACCACTTTGATTAAATACCCTCTTACCTCTCCTTTCTACTTCTCTCAATCGCATGCCATTATTCATCTCAAACACATATTTAGCATAGAGGTATATAATCTTCAATTAAAATAAGAAAAATAAAGACTATATTTTATTTTGTCAGTGGATATGGAAGCGCTAGAATCGCCAGTCAATTGAATGCATGTCTTCTCAAGATTTCCTGGCAATAGCTCTAAACACGTACATGATTTGCAAGATTCACAGGCTGCAAAATCTGCAGCTTCTCTTCAGGGAAGCAAATATATATCCATAACATCGCACGAACATAATCAGAGACATTGTTAGGACAGAAACATAGGATAAACTAACTGCAGTTCTACTTCACTCCAACAATGGTCATAAGAAATTTAAGCTTGTCATTGACCTCCGCTAGATCGGAAGGATCCCTGAATGAGGCGGGTGGTTCCACTCCGGTGAAAACATACAGTGCCTTGAGCTCTTCAATACACGTTCCTCGCACAGAAGCTTTGTACCCCACTATTGTGCGTACTGCACGAATTTGTTTCCATATCTTGTCCTCATTGTACAACACCTGCAATCAATGTGGATTTTATACAATTCAGTTGGACAAAATATGGTGTCTCAATTAAAAATCAAAGGTGGTGAAATCTCAGAAATAAAATTCCCATACAAAGCTGACCATTTTCCAGAGCTTTATCATTTCTACACTCAAAACAGGACCAGAACATAGACATTGGTGAATATGATCATCAATTTAAACATTTATGCAAAGTGAGGTTTTAGAGGTAATCACCTAGCAAAATTTCAGTAGCCATCTCATACAAGATTTAACTTCATATAGAGGATACTGTTCAAATTCTCAATCCTGCTTTAGCAAAAACGAGAAAACTCATGGCAGAATGCAATGCAATGTATGCAACAATACTTTCGCTAAATTTTACACTGTTACAGAGACACCACTTGGACTAAGTGAACTTTTAGAGGCTTCGAGCTCCAAAAGGATTATGCAACAAAAACCCAAATGGTTGCCTAATAAAGCTTGGGTTGAACTTCCATAAAACCTCATTAGAAAGAAAACTAGGAGAAAGGCCGACTTCTCACTGATATCAGATACCAATAAAAATAGTTTTCAGAGTTTTTTTTTTTTTTTGGCTCTTTTGGTAAGAAATGAAGCTAAAGTCTAAGAACAGAAAACCTCGAACAGGGTAAGATAGCCCCAACAACATCTACAACATATGGAATCAACATTAAGAGATAATTGATCACATAAACCAGAACATTTCGCACTAATAATTGCTCTCGCAAGAGTTGTTGAATCCATCTCTCAACTTAACTCTTCTAATCTATGTTATCAGGTCATCTATAACATAAGATAATCTTCCCATAACTTTAATTGATGAATAAACCCTCCATAAAACCATGCAACCCAAAGTTGTCAATGCCATTTTAGGAGTATTTTCATCTAAACCAAGTCACTTCAGTATTCCATTCTGGAATTAATGTTGTAGTATGTAAAATATTTCTTTATATATCCATGACTCAGCTTGTAAATATTGTATTATTAAATTAATACATTTTTAGAAAATATATAACCAAATATATGGAATAGTGTAAAATAGTTGTCACATTACTTCATAGATCCATGAAAAATACTATGGTTCTAATTCAGCTAAAACCTGATCTTGTCACTAGTGCCAAATCTATCTGTGAGGTAGCCAATGCAATTCCAACTCAAAATTAAAGAAAGGCAGGCATCACAGAACATGTAAATGCAATTCCACCTTATAATTACTTAAGTTTGCTTAATTCCAAAAGGGAAAGAAGATTATAGATATATTAATCTTTTTGTGTTAGTGGGGGAAACCTAGACCTTTCCATTCAAAACTTGGTTTGTCATTCAGAAATAACAGATTAAAAAAGAAAGAAAGTAGAAAGAGTAGTAAAATAACTCGACAATGATAAACATAGCAGCTTAATCAACCTTTCAAACAAATCTCATGCATAAAGGAGATTAACCAACAACACTTTTTGGCATGCATGGGAGTCTCGTATTTGTTTTAGTTGTTTATGGCAATCCATAGCAAGTCATACCTTAACATTACCAGCAGCCAAATGGATGTCATTTTCAGAGGTAATTCCAGTACATTTGGAGTCATCCACCATTCTTGGAAGAGTAACTTCATAAGCTTTGTAACTTGATTGCTCATTCCCTGCAGATGAAACAATGGACTAAATTAAAGAACACTACGTACAAATTAAATTTCTCACAGTGCAGCAATCAAGGTTGTTAAAAACGCATTTTTGACACGGTATGGAAAATATAAAATAAACTCGTATCGTAAAAACGGATCGTAAAATCATAAGGATTTTTTTTTAATACATAGTTCAAACACTTTAAAATACATGATTCAAATAAAAATTCATGGTTCAAATAAAAATTCATACATAATTCAAGCATCTTAAAATACATGGTTCAACAATTCAGTATCTATACCATAAAAATTCATACATAGTTCAGACATCTTAAAATACATGGTTCAACAATTCAATATCTATATCATGTTCCCATCACACATCAAATCTATTACTAGAAGAATTTTTTCTAGATGTTATAAGTTTAACAATTCAAAAATCATCTTAAATCAGCTTTGTAATCAATCCAAATATAATATGATTTTAATTAAATTTCTGTTAAAAAAGAAGTACTATAATACATGTGTTATATATAATATTTTTTTATTTTTAATATTAATACATCAAAACAATTTAAAAATATAAAAAAATATTAATTTATAACTTAAAAAAAAAATTAAAAAAAAAAACTTTAAAAACATGACAACACTACATGACTCGGCTAGAAATAGCTTTTGTTTATAACATTAGTGATGGGGGACAGTGGACGCCAGCAACTATTACTACAGTATAATTAATTTACCTTCAGGAATTCGGTAATCTGCGTAAGAACACTGAGGACCAACTGCTTGTTTATCATCAAACAAGTCCAAACCACTTTCATCGGCAATTTCTCTTGCATCCTCGTTCGGAGGAGTCACAACTAGTTCCTTCTCTCTAATCAGTTGAAGGTTTTGTTTAACATAGGCAACATCCCCTTGCGCTCCTCCCTTGGTACTGTCACCAAAATCCTCCTTCTCTAACAAGCCTCTGACATCTTGAATTGGTTGCTTCTCCATGAGGACATCGGATACCATCTCTATCACCCGTTCCTTACCTTCGTCCTTATCATGATCCTGAGATAAATTTACAGCCAAACTCCTCGCTAATTCATATGGTGCTTCCTCTTTTTTTCGAAGATCACTGCCACTTCCCTCATCTCCCTCATTAATTACAATCATGACTTGGGACGCCCCAACTATTGCTTCCCTGCCTTGTTCTATGACTGGTTTTTCTTCCTCGGCTTGTTGGACTTTTGATGGAGGTTTATGATCTTGATCTTCAACATCTTCCTCATATCCATTTTCATCCACAAGAGTTGCGTTATTTTTATCATCCAATGGATGTTTCTCATCCTTCCAAAATCCTTGGGGCACTTCATAGTCGTTTTCTTTGTCAAAAATCATCTCACCCCTGGCACTGTTGACTTCCACTGATAATTTTGGCTCTCCTTCCTTTCCCAAATCAATAATATCTCCTCCAAACTGATCAGCGCATGCGTCGTCTTCTCTATAATCATCGACGATGATATTTTTATTTGTTCCATAATATTCCAGGGAAAGGTGAGAAGATGCTGGAAGAAGTTTAGACATAAGCTGCTCGGTGAGAGCATAGCTTGCCAAGAAAAGCCCGTATGGGACAGAACAAGCAAAGCCAATTGCGGAGACAACAACAAATGGAAGAAGAATCACAGGTGCTGAAGATATCACAAAACCTGTGACCAAAATCATCTTTCCCACCGAAAATCCTTTGTTCAATATCCAGCTAACATTTCCACACCTATTATTTTCTTCTGATCGTTTCATCATCTCATCCCACTCCATCTCCGTGTCCGGTTCTTCCATAATACTACCGACGAATTAACAAGAGATGGCAATTGGACCAGCTATATAAACGTAATTAATATAATCGGAACACTAATATTCTTTGATTGATGGATAAGCACTGACCTGCAGGTGTAGCCGTACGAGCATGGGTTTGAGCGGCGAACAGACAGAAGCAAGAGCGATTGAGACTACTCTCTCATCGATATGGTTTTAAGAACTTCGTCAAAGGGATTCTCTACTTTTGCATGCAGGGGAGGTTTTGTTTGACACGCGTTAGAGATTCAAATATACAGGTGTTAGATTCAAGCTCAGACCTGGCACCGTGCATGCTCATAATTCACATGTGGAACATAATATGATTTATAGGGTTAATTTCCGCATTTCAACGGGATTCTATCCTGACAGCTGACGACATTCCCACCGTCTGGCTTTTTACTGCTGCGGTATTGATTTCAAATTCATATTCTGTATTTATCCCTTGAATAGTTGGATTTATAATATACACCGTTGTTTCACAATTTAAGTCACCCGTTCTGGAGGATGCTATTGTATTTTAAAAAAAAAATATTAAAATATATATATTTTATTTTTAATAGTAACATATCAATATATATAAAAATATTAATTGAATTTTTTTTTTAATCATTCCAATCTCATTTCCAAACTGACATCCAAATAGAACTCAAGGTTGAAACTATAATTTTAGATGCTTAGATTGAAGTTTAAAAAATACAACTTTATAGATCTAAAGAAGCAACGGCCAACTCTCCAGCTTCATCGAGATGAACTTGAGGCTTCCAGCAAACCTGCGAAAGGAAGTAAATATAAATTAAGTGAAAAATTTGACACGATGCTGCTTCCAGAATCCTGACGGTAAATGGGAAATAAATATATGACCTTGGAATGTTAGAATGATGAGGTGCCCACTGAAGAGTATCCTGCAGTTCTTATCTCTTTAAAAGTTCCAGATAACCAGTCCAGGCCCTCATAAAGTCCATCTCCCTTGAGAGCGCAAGTCCCCTGTATGTGCCATTTTCTGTTCTTGAGTTCGAAAAGACCCAGTCCTTCACATACTTCCATTGGGGTCATTGCTCCTTTCTGAACCAGAAAAATGGAGTCCAACATATCACTGTAGATATAACCATTGAACAAGCATGCAATAAAAATCAAAATGTATTCATTTCGATGCAATACTCTCATTGAATTCTTATGCATGCTTATGGCAAATCTATTAACAATGATACAACTAGCAAAGGACAACTAGAGTGAGGTATAAATATAGCAAAGGCTGTGGTGTCTTGGCCATCAACATGAAGCAACTAGCAAAGGACAAAAAATGGACCTCAACATATAGAAAGCATTTGCTCCTCTCAGCCTCCTCTAGTTTGTCCTCCTTATATTGGAGAGTTTTTGCCCTTCACTTCATCTGTCCGTGCATAAAATTGATTGATATTGTTTGCTCGAATTAATGAATGTTCTAATTCCAATTTTAAACTATTTAGCCATCGAGAAAATAGAATCATTATTATGCATTTGTTCATCAGATGTTCACTCTCTGGGATGTTGGGGGTATGAGTGGCATTGACAAAACAAACATCACTGGAGCAGTGTTTGATCGGATCTCTACTCAATTTGATGGTTCCTGCTTCCTTGCCAATGTTAGAGAACAATTGGGAAATTATGGAATACTTCATTTACTGAAATAACTTCTTCTAATGTATTGACCAACAGCATCATGAGACTCGGAAAGAACCTGCAGAAAAAATGGAAACAGCAACCTGCTGTGCTTTCATTCAAATGTCCATGTGCTCTTAGCAAATCAAAACAGAAGGCCCTGGGGTGGGGGAAAGGGAAGGAGATTGAAAGACATGAAAACAGGCCCTGAAGTATCTAAATACTGTTTCAGACAGATGGATGCCTCCTTTCCATTAAAATCATAGCAGATTTAATAAATCAGCCCTTTTATAGAAGCTTCATTTCACCTTGCAAATCTCTAAAGTCCAAAATCTAAGTTCCAAGAACTCTTCAGCAAGCACATGAGATGTAAAAGCCTTGATGCATGACATAAGAAGCAAGTCTGAAAAGGCATAATTACTACTCACATCTAGTGCAGTTGATGAACTTAGAAAGCAGTCTGGCAGTGTATTTTAATCAAATCCCTACTAGACAAAGTTAAAAGCTTCTTGTTATGAACTTTACTCAAAATTAGTGAGGCTTCTCCAAGTGATTCTCTTGTTTAAAAGAACAAGAGATTGATCTGAACAGAAGTTTTAAAACCTATATATTTCCAGAATAAGCAAAGTTTTTCAAATTTCTAGCTGCAGCTTGCCAAATATCTAAGTTAAGCATCAAGTTCAGATGCATCTTTTCTGACCAAAAGAGTCTTAATATTACCCTGATGTTTCAACACTGTTCTCAAGGTATCATATCCGGGTTTGATACCTTTTCTTTCTTTTCTCTTTTGTTTTTTTTTTTTGCGATGTTGTTAAAATTAGAAGGAAAAAGAAAAGATTGCCTTATCTACCTTTCTAATACATATATCATCCAGAATAAGTACGGGGAAATAAATACCATCTAAAAAATTTACCAAGTGCAAATACTATTTTACAGCCAAAAAGAAAAGATTTATCATTATCACTGCAATGAATTCAAACAGTACAGAACAGTCCTTGTTCAAAACTCTCAGAAAGTTTATTATGCAGAAAAGACTATATTTCAGGTATCATACATCCTAGTTCATATTTCATCTTTCATTAGCCTCACATTTTTAGAAGCACGTAGCTCAAAGGATTGTCACCTTGAGAAATATACAGATGTCAGCACAAAAGTTAGGGATCCATTCATGCAGATATGCTGAAATTAGGGTTGTCACAAACCTCCTCCCTGTTCCCCCATGTTGATGAGCTTATAATTGCATAGGGGTGCAGTAAGACAAATGTTATGGGATAGGATAATTTCCCTTTCTCTGTATGACGTCATGATTCAGGTTCTTTTGGGTGAGTATTGTTAGCTGATTCTGCTTTTTTGCTTTTATATTTTAGAGGATGTCTTGTTATCTAACATGATTTTGTAATTCTTTTTGTCCGTTAATATAACTTCCTTTAATCTTAAAAATATTCAGGTGGTAGCTCATTTTTTTTTATTTGAGTAATGAGAAAACAAAAGTAGGTGAATTTGCCTAGATTATAGTTTATCCAATAAATTACTGATGTGGGTAATGAACAAATCTGGAAACAGAACGAGGCTTTTTTATATGAAACAAAATAACTGATAACCTGCCCTACAAATAAAATAAGGAAATTAACAATTCATATACAAGTTCATCAAGCAAGAAACCAAACATGAATACCAAATTGCATTGCATGGTTTCATTCAATGCAAATATAGAGAATCGCAGGATAAATGATTAGCACAACAGGCTCCAGAAGTCAGTCACAGCAAAGGGGCAGCTTAGATATGAATGGACATGGTGAGTAATCACTGTAGAAGGTAAAATGAGTGCGTGTGTCTGTGTGCGTTTAGTCTTTTGAATTATGATTATAAACTTGTACTGGGATTCTATATCCTCTCTGCTCTACTCTAAATCAGAAAGACAAGATCTTCTCTGTGATGTTGTTCTACTTTGCAAGATTGGGAGGGTCAGATAGTTTGTATCTGTGCAGGACATTGACTTGGATATTTCAATTCGTATGCAGCTCATCAGAATCACTTAAGGAGAACTCGTTTAATGAGTTTTATATCTGTGGGAAAGCACATCAAAAACCATTAATAGAACTTACCATGTCCTGTTTGTTGGCAAACACCAAGATGATACTGTTGAGCATAAACGGATCTTTGACGATGGTCTGAAAGAAAAGGTGGTGGTCAACTTAGAACTCTTTCTAACATTAGCGTGGTAATACCTGCATACCTTTCTGAATACACAACCTGAAATTCTGCCTTAGCTCTTCCAATTCTCTCCCGGTCCAACGAATCAACAACATATATCTGCATAGAGAAATATGCTTACTACTGAAAACAAGGTACAAGCAGTTGTACTATTACAAGACCCTTGAGCTTCAAGACAAAGCATATGTGGATCAATGCAAAGCGAAAATCGAGATTTAGAAAGAAACAATGGATTGCAAGAAGCATAACCGGGCAAAATAAGACACGCGGACAATAGCCATTACCAGTCCATCGGTGTTATTGAAGTAATGCCTCCAGAGCGGCCTTAGTTTCTCTTGTCCACCAACATCCCAAACAGTGAACACCACATTCTTATACTGAACTTTCTCCACGTTGAACCCTGTAGGAGAAAGGAGGGATAAGCATACCTATATAATACTTAAGCGCTACTCCTCCGATCAATGGAAGCATACCTATAATATAAGGAAATGTTGCAAGGAAAAAAGACCAACCAATAGTAGGGACAGTGGATAGCACTTCTCCAATGTGCAACTTGTAAAGTATGGTAGTTTTACCGGCTGCATCGAGTCCGAGCATGACAACCTAAGTCAGCTCCAAACAATTTTGGATTGCCGAGTTTCAAGAACACAGTCAAAATCTCTTGAATTTCACTTCTCATGCGAAATTAATTTGAGTAAAATAAAAGGATATGCCAGAGAAGAGTACCCGCATCTCGGTATTGCCGAAAAAGGTGTCGAAGAGCTTGCGAAAGGCTTGACCCATCCCCTCTCTATGATGATGATCTTCCCAGGTTTTCCTCAATTCTATCACTTACTGTTTACTATTTCTTGTCTGATCTAAATCTAACAGCGTTCTGTTTCTCTCTTCTTGTTTATACTCTTCTTTCTCTCCAAACAGAGAGAATAATGACACGACACGGATGATCGCACGGCATGGCCTCTGCTTTTCTTCTCTTTTCTTTCCGTCCATATGGAATTTCATTTATTCATTTTCTTCTCTCTTTTGTCTTTTTAGGCTAAATTTCGTCACTGTCAATTTCCACTTTATTTCTTCGCTACCCTTGTATTTTCCAATAGTTCTTATGTTGCCTCTAGCTTGCTTTTTGTATTTGCTCTTAACATTTCTTTTGTACAAGGTGAGAAATCTATTTATTTGCACCTTTATCTTAAAAAAAAAAAAAAAACAGAGAGAAAGACACAAAATTCAAAGTTTTCCCTTCTTGAAAAATCTAAAGGTTAGGGATAAGTTATTACAAGAGTGGTTATTTCAAAAATAATTCATTATTTATATAACTTATGAGCTCATCTATTTCATGGCAGTGATGTGTGTTAGAATTTTAATTATACTGCAATAGTCATTACTCTAATTATTAAATACTCTTGTTTTGTATAAAATTTGATCGATAATTAATAATGTAAACATTAATCTTTTTGGTTGATGTTTGATCTCAACTATCTTCATTAATTTACAAACTAAATAATTATTATTTTTTTAACAGGTCAAACTATAAATTTGTTCTTTATAGGTCACCAGTTCAAGTCTCAAAGATCTCAGGGCTATTGAAGGTTTATATGATCGTTAACTTCAGGGCTCGTGGGATTAGTAAAGGTGCACGTATACTAATCCGAACACCCACATTAATTAAAAAAAATAACTATTATTCTTAATCAAATTATAGGTGGTTGCTTATTTTAGATGTAAAAAATACCCTTCATAATCCTTCTTTAAATTGATCAACAAATCAACTATTAATGATGTGGTAAATTGAGCACTATTACATTAAAATATTGAACATGTTTTACTTACTAACATATTATCAAACTAAGAAACTTCAGAATGAGATGTTGTTTGGCTTGGATGGACGTTTAGGATGGTAAGAATTGTTACATTAAGTTTTTACCTTATAATTAATCAATAGATATCTAGATCTTCATCTTTTTATCCAAAAATCTCCAATTTATTTTTGCAAAAAAAAGTGATTTTTAAAAAATATAAGTTTACTTCTTCAATAGAAATAACATATTTCAATGCTTCTCAATCAAAATAATCCCTACTCGCTTATTATAAAAAAATGCATTGATTGCATCCTTAAAGTAAATTGAGAAGTCATAAGAAGTGCCCTAGAAAGAATGAATGAGGAACGTCCTGGCTTTTACGAAGAAGAAATTATCCCAAAAAAAGATAGCCTCTTCCTTTTTGATATTGACAAAGAAAAGCTTTAATTTTAGGATGACCACATCAACTTGAATATCTAGAAGAAGTTGATTCCAATATGGCCTTATGTTGCAATCACTGACTAAAGCAACTAACTAAGAAGAGTTCAATATCATTTTAGTAAGGAATGGAAACTCTCCCTTTTCTGGTCAATTAAGTAACGTATTCATCTTTAAGTATGGCATGTAAATCATTACTTTGTATAATTTGTCCATGATAAAAAGTCTATACTTAAGGGTGAATAAATATGACCCTTTTAAAAAGAGAGAAGAAAGAAGAAAAATTTTCAACCTAATGTGAACATATAGCCTTCCTTCTATATTGGTTTTATAGGAACTTGATATATTTTAGTCTAAAAAAACTAATTAACTCCTAATTGAAGATAATTATGGCCTTAGCTAAGGGTAGAACTATAAATTATTGGATTTCTTGAAACACACATATAATAAAAACTATAAATTTTTTTAAAATATAGGAGTCTTAAGAATCTCGTTAGATAAATCTAAAATTTCTTAGGGTTTATACGAGAATTACTTGAATATAAGATATTCTTTTTGGCTTTAAATATTTACTTCAAGATTGAGTTGTCGCAGACCACAAGTCATCCAAACGTATGGTTTCTAACGATAATCTATACAAACCACCAATACGAAATCTTCTAAACCCTTTTAGAAGAGAGAAATTGTTATACCTTTGAATGGTAGCTCTCTTTTTTTGTGTGTTTTTTAGTTGTTTATGTATTGTACTCTACTCTTAGAAAATAAAAGGCATAATTTTCTATTTATAGAAAAACCTGAAAACCTTATAAATAGAAAAATATCAATTTGTCCCCTGAATAATATCACATATATTATTTCGGGAAAATTTTATAAATTTATTCGATCAAGTTTCTACTTGATTTTTCTAGGTCTAGAATTGTAATTCTCTATATAACTTACACTATAATTCTCAATTTCTAAAATATATTTACAATCAAGGTCCACTTGATTAATCATCCCATTTTAATTTATGATCAATGGTTCTTATGTGTGTGACCTATTAGGTTCCCCAATAAGTTGATCCAAGTATAAATCATAATCCTAAATAAAATAGGATTAAATAAATTGATTTTCAATAATTAATTGATTTCTATTTGAAGATCAGGTACAATGTCTAGCAACCTGTCATGATACTCTAAATATTAGAAAAGTTATAAGTAGTTTGACTTAACCTTTCAGTAACCAATTTCTCAGTGTAATTATTAGCATTTCATCAGCAATATCCTAATTTAGATAGCATGGAGAGTGTTTACTATATCAAATCATGTTTATTCTCAACAATATAGTCATTGATTTTTTGAATAAGATTTGGGTCATGTTTGTTTTCTGGAAAGTAGTTTCCGGAAAACTATTTTCCAAACTTTCCTGTGTTTGTTTGCCATTAGAAAAGTTAATCAACAGAAAACACTTTCCGGTCAACGAAAAACACTTTTCAGTCAAAGAAAAATTTGGCTTGGTTTTCAGGAAAGTGTTTTTCTTTTAGCTGTGTTTGTTTTCTGAAAAATCATTTTCCAAACTTTCTTGTGTTTGTTTGTCATTAGAAAAGTTGGTCAATGAAAAACATTTTCCAGTAAAAGAAAAATTTGACTTGGTTTTCAGGAAAGTGTATATATATAGCAATCAAAAGTTTGAGGACCGAATTTGATATAATCAGCAAATAATGACATTTCTAAACTTTCCACAACTTCCGGAAGTTGTGAAAAATTTAGGAAGTTGTGAAAAATTTAGAAATGTCATTATTTGCTGATTATATCAAATTTGGTCCTCAAACTTTTGATTGCTATATATATACATTTTCCTGAAAACCAAGCCAAATTTTTCTTTTACTGGAAAGTGTTATATATATATATATATATATATATATATATATATATATATATATATATATATATATATATTTTAAATATTTATTTTTTAATTTCATCTCTTAAAATTTTATTTTTATATTAACTTTGATCCTTATTTTTGTAATTGCTATTTGCTTTTTCCTTATCATTTTTTTATTAAAATTTTTTATTTATCAAATTTGGTTCTCATTCTTTTGATTGTTATTTATTTTATTTGAAATAATTTATGAATTTATGAAATGTTGATTATTATTATTTTAATTTCTTCATCTTTTATTTTTTTAAAAAAAAAATTAGATTTGATCTCTATTATTTTAATTATTATTTATTTTATTTGAGATAATTTATAAAATTATATATTTTTTTTCAATTTCATTCTCATTCAACTTTTTAATTTGTAAGATTTGTTCCTCATTATTTTAATAAACTTGAGAAAAATAAAATATTAATAAGTTATTTTCCAGCTCATTTTCCATGACATAACCAAACACTGGAAAGTGTTTTCCAACTTATTTTCCATTACATTACCAAACATCGAAAAATACTTTCTCAGAATTCACTTTCCCCGGAATTCACTTTCCAAAAAGAAACTACTTTCCAGCAAACAAACAGGTTGAAACTCTTTTCAAATCTCATTCTATCTTATGCAAGAATTTACAATCAATACTATTTGAGAACAGATGAAATATTTTTTCAATTTACCTAAGATGATGAATCCTCTCTTGGTTACTTAAATATCTTCATATAATTTAATTTATATCTAATATCTACCCATTTATTTCCCTAATAAGAGCAATGTGTAGCAGAATCAAAGTATAACACTTCTTATATAAGATAACTTAGTAATCGCAAGTCTAAAGATCACTTACACAATCATCTCGTAAGCCTTTCCATAGACACAAGTGATATTTATATATTGAATTCTCATACGGGTCATTTTAGTATACATGTCATCTAACAAGTACCTACATATTGGTTCTAAATATCCTTCATACCAATTGCTTCTTTTTATAAAGAAAAGAACATAATATATATATATATATATATATATATATAAAGCAACTATAATTAATATTCAGTCTTAATAAAGTATTGACCAAGACTATTTAGAAACAATACTTTGATGTAATAAGAATCTTATAATTATAATAACTTTATAATTTGCTTTGCAAAGTATTTTTTGTCTCATGAACTTTGTGTTTACTCTAGATTCATTAATCAAATATTTGATTCATTAATAAAATATTTGATGAAAATTAAAGATAAATAAGTTTTTATTAATAAATTAAGAATATTTATAAGAACAAAGTTAATATCACGTATAATCAACCAATTAATTATAGAGTATATACTCTAATATAACTCAAGGACCACATGTTTTTTAGGCATATCTATAAGGAATGTCAAGTTAGGAGTGAACAACACCCCTTCATGGAGAAGGTCCTTCTTGTCATGTAAGTAAAAAAAAATTAAAAAAAAATCAAAATACTTTGAGTCACAATTAAAATAAGACAAATTGTAAGGAAACTTTTCAACTAAAATAAGACAAATTGTAAGGAAACTTTTTACCCTAAACTCAAGTAAAAAAAATGTCTAAAATAATCTAAGGCCTCTAACCAGTGAGATAACATATTCACAACACCATACCAGGAGTAATCATTTGTGAAAATTAGAAAATAAGAAGCGTCATGACATGCCTTTATATTTATAGGTCCATAAGTATTTGAATGGACTAGATCTAATGAGTAACTTTCCTTTCTAGCCTTACCAAAAAGCTTTTTGCATGGTTTTTCTACCAAACATGGCTCATACATAAGTATGCTCATTTTAGTGAGTGAGCCTATAAGTCATCCTTAGCTAGTCTAGCCAATCTATCTTATTCTATGTGTTCTAATCTTGTATGCCATCTAATTAAATCATATATAATATCAAAAGAAGCAAAACATGTCATAAAACAATGTCATTATTAAAACGCAAGTCCAAATCCAACATAAAAGAACCTTCACCAAATTGACCATGTCCAAAAAAATTTCTACCTAAACAAATATCGATTTAAGCACCTTCCAAGTAAAAAAAAAACCTAAAAGGAATGAAGCTAAACTAATAAGATATTACAATAGGCATTTGGGGCATACAACATGTCATATAAACAATAAGTTGCACTTAGTGCACATCTTTAAACGATATGTGCCAACTCCAAGAACATCAACCTGAGTGTCATTACCTATATTAATGTAATGGCTACCTGCTGATAGACACCAATAATCAATGCATCCAACTCAATCTTTAGCTATATGTTTTGTTGCTCTTGTGTCTATGATCTAACCAGAGATAATATGAGTAAAAAATATGTGTGAGCATATATACCAATAAAAGGGTCAGGATAGGGTTATACCTTTTTTGGCTCGAAGTAATCCCAAGCGAAGTGGTCCATGTTTTCATAGTTATATAATTTAACCTTGGTCATGTTATTCTTTCTACTCTTACCTCTATGGCATTTGGTTATTTTACCAACTCTTGGTGCCAAATTTGTAACATCATTTTATAGAGCTTTGCTTCCTTTTGTTGTTCTTTGTGTTTAGACTTGAATACCCTACATCATCTAATTTTAACTGATAAAATTATAATATAATTTGCCTATTTGCCCTTAAATTCCAGTTCAAGATGTTAACCAATATGATTTTAGGTCTTAATACCCTCATTGTGTGTTAGCACCATCTTCATATGGTCCTAAAAGGATTCAAGTAAGGTTGCAATGACAACCTGAACTTGTTCATCAGTGATTTTATTACCAATTGCTTGCAACTCTCTAATCATAGAGGAAATAACTCTAAGGTGTTCCACTATAGATTGCTTTAGGTCCATCATATATTGGTTAAACTAAAAGGTTAAGGTTCATAAACTAGTTGGTGTCATGTTACCAAATTTCACCTTGAATTGGTCTTACATTTACTTAGCAGTTCGATGAATCTCAAATTCTTTAATTAGGTCATCTTACATAAATCTTAAGATGGCAAAGCATGCAGTTCTATCCTTACCGACCTAAGCCTTATAGGCTTATTGGTCATACCAGTGTTTGATAGTTATTCCTTTCTTAGGTTGGGTCATGCTGGTGATAAAGGTCTTTGTACTTTTTTCTCATTTAAGAGATACTGAATTTCTTTATGCTAAATGTCATAATTATTTCCATCAAGTTTCTCATCTTTGGTCAATTCAATTACCAAATTATTGGAGGTCATTTTTTATATTCAATGCACAATTTAAATTAGCCACATATCTTTTATTTTATTCTCTATCTAATTAGATAATAATTTTTTTCTTATATATTAAAATAAAAAAAAATGCAATGAAAGTTAGTAATCATCACCTAACATGTAAGTCATAATATTATATCTTATTGACCAAAATTAAACCAACTTGTTTTAAATATAGTTAAGTAGGTCATTATAAAAATCAATGCAAAATAAAAATAAAAACAAATTCAAGAGTTAGAAATAAAAGATAATATAAGAAATCAAATTCTCAACCTTCTTAATTTAGACATTGACACCGATTTAAGAAGGTTCTAGTGATGAAATACTAGTCATTCAAAATAATGAAACCTTAAATGAATTAGATAGTGACCAAGAAAATGATAATTGCAGTCTAACAATTTGTACTTGTTCATACAAACAAATCATTGTAATAACCTTAGAAAAAGATTTAATATTAGATGTCATTGATAAAACTCAAGATCCTGAAATCAAATGGAATATCTTCACAAACTAAGACACCTAGTTTCAAATGAAAATAGATCAAATGATATAAAGCCATATAATCTTCAACAAATTCTAAATCAATTACTTAAACAACAAAGCCCAACTACAATTCAAGACTTACTACGAGAAATTAGAGATATGAAAGAAGAACTAAGACAACTCACTGCAATCATAATAAAACTCAATTAAAATGATTATTACTATAAAAAACAAGATATTTTCCTGATAAAAAAGAATTTATAAATAAATAATTACCTGTAACATCTCAAGAATTCACAAACACAATAACAAAAATAAAATCTCAAAAATGGTATGTAGAAATAACATTAGGCATTAACAATGAACATCAAATTAAAACAATTGCTCTTGTAAATTCTAAAGTAGGTCAAAATTATTTTCAAGAAGGATTAGTGCCAATTGAATATTATAAAAAGACCGCATAAATATTAAATGGCACTAAAAACTTCAAATTAATTACAAGTTATCAAATGTTCATATATGTAATCAAGAAATTTGTTTTAAGAATATTTTTATAATTGTTAAAGTTATGAATAAACAAATGATTTTAGGGACCCCTTTTCTAACTCAAATATATCCATTTAAACTAAGCAATCAAGGTATCAAAACAAAAATATTTGGTTAAGAAATAATTTTTAAGTTTATATTATCCCTTAAGCCAATAGAAATAAATAATTTTCAAAACAAGTCAATTTATAAATTAATTTCTGTAATTAAAGAAAGAAAGAAAAACCTACACTCATTAAATCAAGAAGCATATTATGAAAAAAAATTAAAGATGTTAAACTTCCCTAAAATCAAGAAAATATCAAACAATTTCAAGAATTATATGAAAAGAAAATATGTTTCAATTTACCAAATGTCTTTTGGAACAAAAACCATCATACAATTCAATTACCTTTTGAAAAAGGGTTTGATGAAAGAAAAATCCCTTCAAAAGCCAAACATGTTCAAATGAATCAAGACTTGGTCAAATACTACAAAACATAAATCAATAAACTACTCAATAAAGGTTTAATTAGGCCAATCAAGTCTCATTGGTCTTGTGTCTCTTTCTATGTTTAGAATCAAGTTAAAATTGAACGTGGAGTTCCAATGCTTGTCATTAATTACAAACCACTCAAAAAAATTATTTAGTGGATTAGATATCATATTTCAAATAAGAGTGATATCATTAAAATACTTCATAATGCTTTAATATTTTCAAAATTTGATATGAAATCTTGTTTCTGACAAATTTAAATAGATAAAAATGATTGTTATAAAACAACATTTATTATCCCGAATGGAATGTAATGCCTTTCGGTCTAAAAATTTCCCTTTATAATTTTCACATATCATGAATGATATTTTCAATCCTTATTTAAAATTTTCAATTGTCTATATAGATGTTGTTCTAGTGTTTTCAAAATCAGTCACCGAACGTTGTAGTCATTCATAAAGATTTTTCAATATTCTCAAACAAAATAGACTAGTTGTCTCGGCTTCAAAAATCAAATTATATCAAACAAAAACTAGATTTGTAGGATACAACATTTATCAAGGATCAATAACTTTAAATAGTTGAGAAATTGAGTTTACTGATAAATTTCCTAATGTAATCAAGAATAAAAATCAACTTCAAAGGTTTCTTAGATGTTTAAATTATGTCTTGGATTTTTTTTTCCAAGTCTTATAACAATATGTCAACCTTTTTATAAGAGACTTAAAAAAATCCTCTAGCCTAGAGTCCTTAAATGACTAAAATAATTAAGTTTTTCAAAAGTCATGTCAAAAGTCTTTAGTGTCTAAGTATTCCGGATCTTAAGGCTTGTGTCATTATTGAAATTGATGCCTTTGGTATAGGTTATGATAGTATCCTCAAATAAAAAGTTCAAAATCATAAACAAGTTGTTTGATACCATTTTTATATACGGTCAAGTCCTCAAACAAAATATTCAACTATTAAAAAAGAGATTTTATCAATTTTTTTATGCATATTATTTTTTCAATATGATTTATTTCTTATTTTTTAAGAATTAATTATCAATCAAAAAAATATGTCATTGAAAAGGATATTTAAAATATTATTTCAAAATAGATTTTTTGCTAATGGCAAGCTATACTTTTAAACTTTGATTTTAAAATTGAGTTTATAAAAGGTAAACTAATTCTCTCCAAATTTTCTCTCTAAATTTTTTTTACAAGGTTTGATATGAGCACATCAATTAAGAAAACTAAAGAGTCATATGTTATAACTCCTTCAAGACTAGTTTACTCAACCAGAAGTCGCATTAATTCAACTCGAGTTAGGTCTCATTTTGTGAAACCAACTGTTATCTTAACCAACCAGTTTTTAATTTTGTTAAACTCTTTTAATCCTATTACTTTATCTTCAAACTATACTCAAGCTTTATAAAATCTTGAGAAACAACCAGTTTCAAAATATCCTTTAAAATCTTCTCAAATTAAACTTGTCACTTACTACGTAACAAAAGAATACAATTTATCCTTTCACATTGAAAATGAATTCCTTTGTGAATACCTAAATCAAATTAGTTCTCATCATTATCCGCCAGGATTTCATTTTTCTCCAGTATATATGACAAAATCAAGATATTTTTATGAGTTTATTTTGGTTGATACTGACTCGATCGAAATAACTCTTAATTAAGATAAAACCAACTCTTAAATAATTGCTTTTTCAAAACTTAAAATTCTTAAAGTTTAAACCTTTTAAGATTGGAATCAAAGTCCTTGTGTTTTGAAATCATTTTATCAAAACTTTCAACCCAATTCTTATAGTTATTTTGACTATATAGAAGCTTGACATTGTGTCTTTTATATAAAAATTTATGACAACTCATGGTTTATCTATTTTGACAAGAATTATCCACAAGATTTTCTAGTGTGGTTTGCTAGTGGTTGGTGAGAGGTTTTCTCATTAGAAGCTGATATTATTTTTAACAAAATCCTGGAAGGACAAAAGGTTTTTTATGAATTCAAGCAAACCAAGTCCATTCTCCCTTCACTACATTTTATATCAACCTTTGGCACACCATGGATAGTGTGTTGGGATTATCAAATAAGAAAAGATGATGGCATTGGCTTTTCTCATAGCTATCTAGGATTTCCAAAGTAAAATAGTGGTCCTAGTTCAATGAAAATCAAGTTTATCCCTATGTTATAACAACTTGGATACAATTCCCAAAATCTTAACAAGTACAACCTTTTTCATCTCTAGTTTAATATATATTTTTAACATTAAAAAGAAAAATTTAAGCTAATCTTACATCTTTCAATTTTGAATCTAAATACAAAAAGAAACTTTAAGAAGCTTTGCCATAGATTTCAAGTTCATCTGGTGAAGAATAAGATCTTACCCTAGCTAACAAAGATCAAGATCATGGTCAATGCTCATTCGCTTCAATAGTGACACTGAACAATTCATTAATTTAGAATCCTTTATGACGTTAGCATTTATTTTGATAAACAAACAAAACTTTAATAATAATTTCAAGAATCTTATCCTTAAAAGACAATAATAATTTTCATGTTGTAGATAACCATTAACATCAACTTTAAAAAATTTCATATGTAGTGAATTCCCTCTTCCACTTGGCATGCGATGTCTCATTCAACAAACATTATTTATGATGATTTCAAAATTCAAGAAAATTTCAATTATGTTTTAAGTCTAGGTACTTGGCAATATATATACTATGTTTCTTATATGTTGATCCAAGTGTTTTTAGAGTTGATTTCAATTTTAGTTTGAGAGAATAATCATCCTTATAATGTTGATCCAAGGTTTACATTTTCATATTTTTATTTCCAACTACTATAAAAATATATTTTCAACTTAGTTTTAATATCTTCAATCAAAAGATACATATGATGTCATATATATTACATACATTTAAGATTAAAAATACAAAATTCTTAAAAAAAGTAATAGAATATATATATCATAATAAAAATTAGTAGAATATATAAAAAATAAAATTATATGAAAAAAAGAAAGTTTACTATAAAGATCATTAAAATATAAATAAAAAATATAAATTATTTTAAAAATCAATAAAATCTAAACCATTATTTTTAAAATATTTTTTTTAATTAAAATGACACATTTTATGATACATAATTGTCTATTAAATTGCTAATTTGAGGTTTGAAGAAATGTTTGCAACTTAACCCAACAAGAATCTTGCCTTGAAAAACCAAAGTTATATGCAATTGATCACTCTATCCTTCGTCTATAACGAGACGTGAACGAAAAGTACAAATAACAACAAAGTTGATAAATCTTTTAAAGAGTTTACAAGTTCAATTTAAGAATTTAGTATGAAAATTACTCAACCACATGAAAAGAAAAAAAAGCACATAATATGTTGCAACCTTAGATATGACCCAAAATAATATTAACAATTGGTTTATATAATAGAAAGATAACTCTAATTTATGTAATAGACCTAAACTTGATAAATAAGCCTTAATATATTAAAAGCCAAGAATAACTAAAATAATAAAATAAAACATAACTCAAATAACCTTTAAATTTTGTAAGTCATATAATAAACTAAAAGATAAATAAATAATAGCCCAACTAATTAAAACAAGACTAAAGTTGAATTTTGTAATTTGGTGGAAAAATTGAAACCAACTTCAAACGAATAATTTTCCCTAGTTTTGATGAATTAGAAGGTCTACCATTTGTTATTGAAAAGGCATAGATGTCTACTTTCCAATACAATTGGAATCACATCAAAATTTATTTTATAGCTCCATTATGGTTAAAACAATAGTAAAAGGTTAAAATTGACAGATTTAAATCTTTTTATTTCAATTTTTGATGCTTTCCTACAAGTCTTTTTTTAAACATAAATCAAATTAATCAAGACTTATTCTTTACTTTTTGATGTTTTCTTGAAATTCATTTTAACCCATATATTTTGAAGAAGTACATTAATTAAATCCTTAAACATCTTTGATCAAAGTCTCATTACTGATCCTTTAATATACTTTTTGCTTTTAGAAAAAAACTATTATGATAAGTTAATTTAACTAGTTAACATTTATATAATATCATATTAGTTTTATCGAAAATGATGGTTTGTTAGTAGATGATGCTTGTAATAGCATAAAATTTTAAAGTTAAAAAGATAAATTAAAATTTTTTATTTTTAAAAATAAATAAAACACGTGATATTATTTAGATAAAAAAATATAATTTTATCAAATTATATTTTATAAAATTTTAAACATCTAGAGATCGAAAAAGCTGTTTTCCATTAGCTGGGTTCAAATATTGGGAAACATTAATGTACAATTAAGAGAGTGTTTGGGAGTGTGGTAGCGATTGCTTTTCAAATAACTTTTCGTGCCGAAAAGCATGTCAATAATGTTTTTTTATTTTTTAAAAATTATTTTTGATATCAGTATATCAAAACGATTCAAAAAGTACAAACCACATTTAATTTTAATAAATAAAAAAAATTAAAAATTTTTAAAAAACAGGTTGCACTGCAGTGCCAAACAAGTAATAAAACTTTAGGCGGAACCTTAGGAGAACCATGATAGAAATAATTTGAAATTAACTCCATAAATAAAATAATCCAATATTCACAATGAAAACCCTATTTCATTAAAACCAGCCAAAGAAGGCCACATCACCCCCCCGCTCCTTGTACCGTAACGTAATGAATTAGTGAATTAAATGAGGAAAAAAAGGTCAAGAATTCAAAGTCTATCACTCTCCCTCTCTGCTTAAAATTCAAGCAGTCTTGCGTGCATATATATAAATACAAATTATTCCTTCTCTCTCTGATTTCTCTCTCTAAACTGTTTGCTCACTAGAACAAACATAAAACCCTTCCCCGCTCCCTTCTCTCTCTTTTTTTCTCTCTCTAGAAACTTCGCCTTTTCGTTTAATCTCTCTCTTAGGGTTTGGTGGTAGTAGAAGTGGAAGCAGCTAGGGTTTTGTGTGGGTTTAAAATCAGTAGTAATGACTTCTTTGGTTATGGCGGCAGAGAAATTTAGGGATTTAAGTCAGGCGATTGATGTTCCTTTACTTGATGCTACTGTTGCTGCCTTCTATGGCACTGGATCTAAAGAAGAGGTCAGGTTTTCTTTATTCCATTTCAAATGCTAAGCTTATATAACAATTCCAGTCTTCTTCAATCCAAGGGTTAGGGTTTATTAAGAGTGTTTGATTACTATTTGTTAGCAGTGAGGCAGTAATATATTATTATTGTTATTGAATGTAAGTTTATTAGATTTTATTTCAAATATGGGTGAATTTGAAATCTGGCAATATAATTTTATTATTTATCTGAGGTCTATTGCACTGGGGGTTAGGGTTTCCCATTGTTTACTAGACATCTTCTAATCGGGCATCTTGTTTTTTTATTGTTTACAGAGGGCAGCTGCTGATCGCATTTTGCAGGACTTGCAAAGCAATCCAGATATGTGGCTTCAAGTGGTGCACATTCTACAAAATACAAAGAACCTAAACACCAAGTTCTTTGCCTTGCAGGTTAGTTGTCACATAGTCCATTAAAATACTTTTTTTTTTTTTTTTTATTATTACTTAAGGATGATCCCCCCCTCGAAGCTATGAAGCAAGTCATCATTTATGGTTTGTTGTTGCAGATGCTTATAGTCATAATTTGACATCTAGCTGTAGGCATCAATTCTGATGACTGCGACAAACTTGTTTAATCTAGTTGACTGCGACATTCATCTGCTGTGATTCATCAAATATTATGGTAGTTTGTGTTTTACAAAGTCTAGTCTTTTCTTTTATACCAGGTTTTGAGATCTAGTAAAGAGCCTAATGGCACTTCCCAATAAAAACACATGCATTATTATCAATCTTTAATCCAGCATTGCAGTAATAGGAAATGATGTTTCCAATCATATGAAAGTGGCTTTTTGAAGAGAGTCATTTGTTATGGGCCTAATCCTGTTCTCATTTCAATCATTCCTCCAAAGAAATTGCACTTGCTTGATTGTTATACATGCTTATATGAATTGAGTAGAAGGTTCTTTTAGCCATTTGCATGATGATGAAAAATCTTTCAGACATGTCATGGGACATAAAAACATTTCAAGGCCAATGTCAATGGCATTGCATTCCTGGATAAATGCCCAGGTGCTGGTATATGCACCAAGGCCATGCAAGGGTGCGGTGCTAGTATATGCACCAAGATCATGCAAGGGTATAGGATGGTGGCCTCGTATACCCTATCAGAGGGTGAATGGACTATGCAGAGCGTAGACTTGATAAAATGTTTTTAGATGAGTCCTTATGCCTTCTCAGGGTCTGAATTATGGATGTTCGTCCATTGCTTACACATCCGATGATCTACTAAAATATGAAATTGTTTGGGTATGGCTAGAAGTAAAGAAAAGAAATATATGAATAATCTTTTATTTTGGCATTAACCCACAGGAGTATTTTATTGGTTGCATTAATAAAATGAAGGATTTAAAGGCTGATGTCTTCAAAATATACAGGAAGCTGATAGACTGCAAAGGTGATGTCTCGAAAATGTATAGGAAGCTCATTACTCTCAAGGGAGAAGGCACAAATTAATGATGTTAATCAAGGCTCAAATCTGACATTAAATAACGTTTTTCCTTCCTCTGCAATAGAAGTTAGGGAGAATATATGTTCATTTTGCTTCAACTCATCTTCTTCCTCTTTTCTAAAATAAGTCTACAGCTACCCTTTTCACATGAACGGAGAGTTCTGTAATTTATGCAATGAACACATACATTATGGAGTTGTTTATTTATTAAGTTTTGTTTACTCCCATCTTGGTGATGATTTTACAAGAGATTACTTGCTGTGTTTTTTCTGCAAGTCTTGTCCAGGAAGGGGACAGATGGATTTACTTTTGTGGCATGGGCAATTAACTGGCTGATGATTTAGTTCATTGGAGAATCAGTGACTGAGCAGCTGTTTTTGGACATTTTTTAATTTTTGTGCAGGTCCTAGAGGGTGTTATAAAATATAGATGGAATGCATTGCCTGTTGAACAACGAGATGGAATGAAAAATTATATTTCTGAAGTCATTGTACAGGTAGCTACTTCTGAAAGTTGTGGGTTTGGAGGGAAGTGAGCTTCGCTAATTTTCTTTCATATCTTGAACTTCTCTTTACCTGTTATATAATTTAACCATTTTGGATCTCTTAAATAGCTTTCAAGTAATGAGGCGTCTTTTCGAATGGAAAGGCTGTATGTAAACAAGCTCAATGTTACTTTGGTCCAGGTATGATTTGAATAAGAATCCATGGACAAGTTAGTTTTGGTTTTTTGGATATCCTATCTTGTGTCATGCATTATATCTATGACAATCGGAAACACTTATGGTGGGATTGCTTTTTATTTATAATTAATCTCTCAAGTGTGATCTTTCCAGTTATCATTGAATTCAAGAAATGTTTGTCTCAGTTGTTTTTTAGATTGAAATTTTAAGAGTTCTTTTTATATTTTGTGTCAATTAATGTAAGTTTTAGTTTGTTTTATTCGAACGTATACTATAACATGAATAATTATGGTACTGATCCCATGTAGATTCTCAAGCATGAGTGGCCAGCTAGGTGGCGAAGCTTTATTCCTGATCTTGTTGCTGCGGCAAAAACTAGTGAAACTATATGTGAGAATTGCATGGTTATATTGAAAGTAAGTCTCACTCTATATATATGTGTGTGTGTGTGTGTACACATTTGAAAGATTCTCGGTTTTTCCATATGTAGCTAATGTAAGCTATTCTGTCAGCTTCTAAGTGAAGAAGTTTTTGATTTCTCACGAGGAGAGATGACTCAACAGAAGATCAAAGAGCTTAAACAATCATTAAACAGGTGACTGCTTTGGGCTTTACATTTCTAGATGGTAGTAGGGTTGTCTATTTGTTTGTGGAATTGTTAAGTTACTGGACACAGTCAAATATAAAACTAGTTGCTCTTGTGCTGTTCGTTTTTCAATTGGGTCATCACATACAAGTTTCAGAAATCTATCACTTAGCAGAACTAAAATCCATGGATATTTTCTAATGGAAACTATTGTAAAAAATTTATAAATCACGGCGTCAACAATTCAATGAGACATTAGTTTTTTATGTGAAAAACCTTTTAATGAACTATACATATTATTCATGTAATATAATGCTGAAGGGCATAATTGAAATTCTCTACTTAAAAAACTCCCACTAAGCATCTCTGTTAATTTTTTTAATCATAATTCCAAGAAAATAGAATACAATGAACACTTAAATATTCTACATGCCAAACCAAAGGGAGATGGTTCTTAGTCCACATGTCTGCCCTAAACAAAAGGCTCCCTCTAAGCTTCTTTATATGTTTATATGTGTGCATGTGCGTGCACACCAAGGCAGTTACTATTGGCAACAAGAGCTGCTGAGATCTGTAGGGATTCTAGCTACTTACTTGATTTTTGTGTTTAGTTTCTATCTTAAGTTGAAAACAGTGGGAGTTGTCTTGACCTAGTGATAATCACCGAGACAAATATCACTTATTATTGCTTGTCTGTTATTTGAGTATTTCATGAGATGCTTTTGTTTTCCTTCTTGATTCTTGTCTGTTAGCTTGTTGGCAAATATGTTGTCAATAATTTAACTCCGTAATGATTCTTTAGATTTTGCCACCTCACTATTCTTGGTGCTAGTGTTGCCTGGACTTCATCTGACATGTTATGTTATATGCAACTGCAGCAATACTTCTGAACCTCTTCTCCGTTATCATACCATCTGCTTTTTTGATGCATGGATGTGTTTCACCAAGAGTTGTCTTTTGTTGTTTACAGTGAGTTTCAACTCATCCACGAGTTATGCTTATATGTCCTATCAGCCTCCCAAAGAACCGAGCTTATTCAAGCAACATTGTCCACCTTGCATGCTTTTCTTTCTTGGATTCCCCTGGGCTATATTTTTGAATCTCCCCTGGTATGTAAAATCTTATCAAATAGCTTTCAGACAGAAATAGTTGTTGGTACAGTAACAATTGACTTTAGGTGTCAACTTGCATTAGTTATTATAGTTGTTAAGGGATGTTCTCATGGTATGTGCTTACATCACATGTTTTCTTCCTGCTATGCCTTACAGCTTGAAACACTTCTGAAATTTTTTCCCATGCCATCTTATCGGAACCTTACCCTTCAGTGTTTGACAGAGGTATGCTGTTAATGTTTTGAAGGAAAAAATGTTTTCTCTTGAACCATTACGTGTTGATTGTTTTTTTTCTGAAATTTACAGGTTGCGGCTCTTAATTTTGGGGATTTCTATAACATGCAGTACATTAAGATGTATAATTTTTTCATGGTCCAGTTACAGGTACAGTGGAGCATTGTAGTTCAGATATGGGAACTCCGACACAATTGGGATATGCTTATGAATTTATATAATTCTGTTTCTAAGCTACTGTTATTTCTTCTTTCTTCTTGCTATCCTTTTCCAGGCCATTCTTCCATCAACCACCAAGATCCCAGAGGCTTATGCAAATGGATCTAGTGAAGAACAAGTCTGTGTTGGCAATAAAATGCGTTCTGTTCTATTAAGGATTAATGCCCAGCACTAATTTGCTCTACTCTTTTGTTGCATGTTTAGGCATTCATTCAGAATCTGGCACTGTTTTTCACTTCGTTTTACAAGGTAATATTCATTTCTCAGCGAGCAAATAATTCTTCTAATAAATTCTCGAGGGATTGACCTAGTTTTAATACACTTATGTTAGATATAATTACTCTTAGATTTCAGTGCTGGTTAGCAATGTGTTTTGTTTTGAATAGAATGGAATAAATAGACAATGAGTCAGTGGAAGACTTCTGCTTGTGTAAGGTTAAATTTACAAGATATATAGTTTCTGAACCTCTCACAGAGAATATGGACAAGACAAATTGGGCATATAAATGATTCCAAATGGTTTCCAACTGCTGTTCTGTTGAATTGAGTAATCTCTGTCGCGTTTCATAGAGCAAGCCAAAAAAAAAATCAATGTGCTCTCATATAAAAAAAACAGCTTAATATTGTCTATGGGCTCAGTGCTTTTTAATGTTGGAATGTTTTGAGCCTTACTGTTGATGACTGCAATTTCAGATCATGGTGAATTTGAAAATTAGATCCATCTAGTAGAATTTTTCTGCCTGGTTTGAGATATTTGTGCTCTCTGTTATTTTGCACCAAGGCCTCTTGGCATTGTTGCAAGATTGCATGTTTTTCTTTGTTGAAAAATGATGTTACAGATACCTTCATCTCTTTGCAGTCTCATATTCGGGTGCTGGAGTCTTCTCAGGAGAATATATCTGCTCTGCTAATGGGTCTTGAGTATCTAATTAATATCTCATTTGTTGATGACACTGAGGTTTTTAAGGTGGTTATTTTCCTTCTCTCACTTTCCTCATCTTTCTCTATGTATGTGTAGAATGTATGTATATATATGTGAATTATTTTGTAATTCTAAATCCTATAACATGACTAATTTTGCTACCTTGTATGATTTGCAGGTTTGCTTGGACTATTGGAACTCCTTGGTTTTGGAGCTTTTTGAGCCACACCATAATCTGGACACTCCTGCAGCCACTGTAAACATGATGGGATTGCAGGTAGAATGTATTCATTACCAGATGGTGGTTGTAAAGTGGATTAATGTGGTGGTCAGCTAATGCGTCATTTTGCTGCATTATTTTTCTTCTTTATACTAATTGTGACTTCTGTTTTTTGTTGCTTTAGAACAATACATAGGAGTAAATCCTTTCGCATCTCTTGCTTGTGATACACCATGATCCAGACAACACTGCAGTAGCTGTAATTTTTCTAGGAGTCTTTAATGGATAGATTGGATTGTCCTTTTTTTTCTTGCTGGATATCCTTTGCTATGTATTTCTCCTCCCTTTCTCAAAACACTTTTTCCCATTTGAGAAAAAAATTGTTTAATTAAAAAGTGTGGGTAAATATCCAATGAGAAGCGTGACAATGTTTTAGTTCATTGAAATTTTTGTTGTGTTTTTTGTTTGAGGTCTTGCATTCTTCTTGTATTGGTGGCCAATCTTATCTGCTTCTTGTAGTTCATTGTTTTCTCATTTTACATGGACACATTCATGTGCACGTATTAGAAATTTTGCATTTTCTTTGGTATGGAGTGGCTACAAGTTTCTTGTTTCATTATTTTAGAGTACTTCCATTATTTGAATGGAGATTAATTATTCCAGACTCTGAATTCTTGGAATCTGCAGATGCCTTTGCTACATGGCATGGTTGATGGTTTAGGGTCACAAATTTTGCAGAGGAGGCAGCTTTATGCTGCTCCAATGTCCAAATTGAGAATGCTTATGATCTGTCGTATGGCTAAACCCGAGGAGGTTCTGATAGTTGAAGATGAAAATGGTAATATTGTTCGTGAAACCTTGAAGGACAATGATGTTCTTGTTCAATATAAGGTGATATATCCTTACTTGGCTGAAGCTTTTGTGTAATAATTTCATATTGGCCTTTGAATATGGATATGGAGTATTTTTGTGAAAACAATTTATGCTTCTTTAGGGCCTCATGCTAGCTCATATAGAATGTCGATTATACTAGTGATTGGTTTGAATTTTTCAAAATGAAACTCTGATCTCTGTGATTAAACCACGGATAATTAAGGTACTTGAGGGGCATATGGCATTATTTGTAGGCTTAGCTTCATTTTACATGTGGAGAAAGGTTTGTTTATATTTGTACTGATGTAAATACTGTTAGTTTTATATAATGTGCATCATTTTCTGTTGTACTCTTAATACTTTGAATGCTGGAGTTCAAAGTATATATAGTTGTTAGTTCTAACACTTGCTTTAACACTGACCAAGGCTAGGCCCATTATCTGTTAATGGGCTGGATATCAAATTCAAACTGCTTTTCAATATCAGCATGTTTTTGATTTGGAGATCTAATGTCTTATTAGGATTAATGCATTGGAATTAATTCTCTGTTTCTGGATATTTTATATTACCAGTTTCAATGGTTAATTTGAATGCAATTATGCAGATTATGAGAGAAACATTAATCTATTTGTCACATCTTGATCATGAGGATACTGAAAAGCAGGTAAGAGCTGTCACTGAACTCATTTACTATAATTTATTCTAGGAATTTTGTCCTTGCAGTTATCACTTATCTTGTTTGTAGTCTATAGCTGTAGATCCATATGTGCGATTAATAAATGCATTACTTTGTTTATCTTTCTTTAGAGCTTTGATTTCTTAAAATATTCACTGTGTATATTGGTTAACCTTTTGAAGTGCATTGCTTTGTAAGAAGACAACTTTCTTTGCTATTTTGTTTTTTGATCGCCCTCATTCTCTTCTGCCATGGTTTTTCCTGTTTATTTGTTGCTAGTTTATTGCTAACTGTCATGATCATATTAGGTTCCTTGCTTTAGCTTTTTGCCTCTTAATCTCTCTATTATGAATATCACACAAGACAAATGAAAGAATGAATATATCTCTAGTGAATGTATGTTGGTGCTTAGTTTGCTTCTCTTTTGCGTGTTTGTGTGCTGGAGTTTGTTATCTTAAAATGGATGTTGCTGCCTTCCCTTTTTGGTGCAACACAGATGTTGAAGAAATTAAGTAAACAACTGAGTGGTGAAGATTGGACCTGGAACAACTTAAACACTTTATGCTGGGCAATTGGATCCATTTCTGGTTCCATGATGGAGGAACAGGTAACTACCTTTTCTGGACCGATGGAGCCTTAGTTTGCTGAAATATCCTCTTACAACTGAAATAGGAAAGTTTATCTATTCACGTGTGATCTGTGTTTTTCTATAGAATTTTGTTGTGCGCACAAACGAAAATTTTCTGGCATGATCATGCATTGTTTTCTATCCCAGACCTGATAGGAAAGTGATGGAATTCTAATTTCTTATTTGTTAATAACTTCTTGATGATGATATACTGGTAAATGTCAAAAGAACTCTGATTTCACTTTCTTGCGATATTAGAGGATCTTAAATCATTTCATGACTTGTTAAATTCTTCAATGGAAACCAATTGCCTTTTGTCCATTTCCTGATGTTTTGGGATGTCATATGTATGAAAGAGGGTGCTTCATTTCCATGCTCGTAAAGTAAATTATTGCAATTAGGTAATTAACTTGTTAGGATGTCAGGTCAGCTGTTCTAATTTTAGTTTAGTGTTTAAAAACTTACTGGTGACTTTTGTTTTGCTTTTCTAAGAATTTAGTTCCATCCTTGTTGATGAATCTTTCTTTCTACTCTGATCTGTATCTTTGTCAACTCTTCTTTTACCTTTTCTCCCAGTTTCCACTTCCTGTAAATGGGTTGATATTATACTTGTCTTAATACCCAACAACTTGATGATAAGGGGAGCTCAATTCTTCATTGATGTATTCCATTTCAGATTTCAAGGATTTCTTAATTGGCTAATGTTTACTCATTTGTTGCAAGATCACTTGCTTCTCAATAATACATTTCTTGACATTTTCAACATCTCTGTTTTGCGGCAGGAAAACCGATTTCTTGTGATGGTCATTCGTGATTTGCTGAATTTATGTGAAATCACGAAAGGGAAGGATAACAAAGCTGTTATTGCGAGTAACATCATGTAAGAATTTATGATTTCAGAAGGGGTTTGAAAGCGTCTTTTTCTGAGTTAGAAGTCTCGGATCTTTTTCACTTAACAGTTATTACCAATTTGGGCTCTCTACAGTCTGATTGTTTCTCCACCACAAAAAATGAAGGGAACAAATAGGGATAGAGTAACAGAGAGAACTTCTCTACGGTCTATTTAATATTGACTACTCATACTTGTTTTATTACTAGGGATGTGCCCTTTGAGACTGATATCTGGAAGCTTAAAGTAAATTTGTTGGGGATATGGTTGTATAAGTATGCAAAATTCATATTCTCTTGTTTCAAACTTGCTCTGATTGCAGGTATGTCGTTGGCCAGTACCCAAGATTTCTCAGAGCTCACTGGAAGTTCCTGAAAACTGTTGTCAATAAATTGTTTGAATTTATGCATGAAACTCATCCTGGAGTTCAGGTCATTTTTGTTGCTCTATGATATTTATAATATTTTCTAGACAAGCTGCATATACTGAGACATTTTATCATTTTTGTATCGAATGTGTTAGTGTTACATAAGCTCCTGAGTTTTTGTGAGTACTTAGCAGTTATAGAATTTAGTGTTGTGTTGTATATGTTATATCTGGTCCTTTTCTTGTATAGCTTTATTGTAACATGCATCTCGAAATTTTCCAGGACATGGCCTGCGACACATTCTTGAAAATTGTCCAGAAATGCAAGCGGAAATTTGTTATTGTGCAGGTGACCTCTATTTTCCAAAGGCACTTAGCCTTCTGGGTTGTAATTGTGATGCATCAAAAATTCATTGAGAAGATGCTTATCTGGTTTTTAGGTTGGAGAAAGTGAACCATTTGTATCTGAACTTCTATCTGGCCTTCCAACAACTGTTGCTGATCTCGAGCCACATCAGATACATACATTTTATGAATCTGTATGCCACCATAACTTCTGAGGACTAAGTTATTGACACTAATTTGTGAAGTTTTATGACCCTTGTTTTTCTTTTTCTTTTTCTTTTTGTTACAGGTTGGCCATATGATTCAAGCAGAATCTGATCCACAGAAGAGAGATGAATATATGCAGAGGTTGATGGATCTCCCTAACCAGGTCTCCCCCCCCCTCTCCCCCTCTACATCCCAATTTTGTAAAAGAAATCTATACAGTTTAAAGTAGCTCAAGCATAAATTCTATTGAGAAAAAGATAGATCCCTACGTTTTGCTAGATTGTTACCACCTATGATTAATGATTGGGCCCTATACATACAGTAATAAATCCCCCACTATAATATGAATGCTCCTTATTAAATTACAACCCTACTTTTTCTCCTGTTTTCGTAGTTTGATTGCAATTATTTTCTATTTAAAATCTTGCCACAAAAATATTGAAACAAATTTTACGTTAATATTTTGCAACCATTTAATCAATCAAAATTTGATATTTTATTGGCATTTGGTTTTTTTGAAGATCAAGTGTCTTCTGATGCTTTTCAAAACTGTTCCCTTTTGTATGAGGAACCATTATGTCTGAGATGTAGTTTTAAGTGATGGTTTTTGTTGGAGAGTAGAACGATCAACTCTTTTACTAGAACATATTTTAGGACCAAACAAAATTGAAGCCTGGATACAGTCACAGAGGAGTATCTCTTCAGTTTACTTGCCATGTCTCAACCATGGGGACTATACAGAATCAGTTTTATTTTAGTATTTTCATTCTTGTTTTAAATTTAAGAGCTAAGAGGCTAATAAGACTATTGTTTTGCAGAAATGGGCTGAAATTATAGGACAGGCACATCAAAGTGTAGATTTTCTGAAAGATCAAGAAGTGATCAGAACTGTGCTTAATATATTGCAGGTATGGCTCTTTATTCGTCACGAGATGTAATGTGGAATCAAACCATGTTTCTATGGGGTTTTTAGTTGTATGTTGTTTCAAATGACCTCAATGATTCTCCTTTACATCATAGTTTGCTAATTTGACATACTTGATATCTTATTTTTCTGGAGTCACTCAAAATATTAATACTAGATACAATTTTAAAATATAGAATTATGTCATTGAGCATCACCAATGATTAATATGACTATATATGAATCATGAAAGCTCTCTTTATGTTAGAATAATGTATATAGCCTTGAATTATGTTCCATGACTTATGCTGTATGCTTCAACTACCCAACATACATCATATACCAACTTATTACATGAAAGAAAGATGTTATATATAAAACAAAGGCACTTCAGCATACTATTTCTACATATTTTTAATTAATAGTCATTAATTAACATTTCATTATTATCATGTATTCACAATTATAAATTGAACTTCAACTATAAGATTGTTTTTCATAGGCTTTGCAATATAATATTGTAATAATAATTATGTACATAGGAAAATTAAAGAAAATAATTTTTGCTATTAATATAGTACAATGGAGTCAAAAAAGGTGGTGGACAATTGTGTTTGTTTTATAGGGTTTATAAACACAACAATAAAAATAAAAAATATTAAAAATACCATATTGGGTATGGGTTGGGAGATAGGGTGGGTGAACCTTCACTTGATCCTGTACCCAACATAGGGGAAACAGGGCTGGGTTTTCACTAGCCTCTGACCCTGGTAAAAACTTGACTCAACTGGGTTGAATGTTTTTCTATCTTTAATGATCTTGTTGGGTGTTTCATTATTAATTTTACTGCTATGTGATGATCTAATCTTGTTGACTTGTTTGTTTGCAGACCAATACAAGTGTTGCAAATTCTCTTGGAACATACTTTTTATCTCAAATTTCACTTATATTTTTGGACATGCTTAATGTGTACAGGTGTGCTTTTCACTGTTATTTGCTAATGTTATTTTGGAAGCATCTTCAAGGTTGTCAGAGATGTTGTGGGCTCTTATTAGGTAATCACTTTTTTTTTTTTTTGCAGAATGTACAGTGAGCTTATATCAAGCAGTATTGCAGAAGGAGGGCCTTATGCATCTAAAACATCCTATGTGAAACTTTTGCGGTGAGTCATCATTTGGATCATTTTTCAGATGTGGACAATTAAAAATTTCACTGATTTTTAATGTGATTTTACTAAACAGGTCTGTTAAGAGGGAGACACTTAAGCTCATCGAGACATTTTTGGACAAGGCCGAAGATCAACCACAAATTGGGAAGCAGTTCGTGCCCCCAATGATGGATCCTGTTCTTGGTGATTATGCTAGGAATTTGCCAGATGCTAGGGAATCAGAAGTTTTGTCACTTTTTGCAACAATTATAAACAAGTATGTTGCACTTTCTTAATGCTCTTTGCTTGCAGCGCAATGATTTTGGTGAAAGATCAGATCAGTATTTCTTGAAACTACCAACATTTAGTACTTAAATCTGCAAGCTGTTCCATAGAGCATGACTAATTAATAGTAACTTAACTAAATGTCGATCTCAAACATCTAGTTAGTAGTGTCATTGGTGGATGGTGAGGGTTAGATTCTCTAGTTGTCGAATTGTAAATGCATAATGGATAGAGTAAGCGTTGCCTATGTTGCAGACTTCTGCATTACATGCTTCATTTTTCAGTCTTGGCCAACCCACTAGTTTGGGATTGAGGCTTGGTTGTTGTATCAGTCTTGATATTCATAATCTCTGCTGTGCTTGCAGCTTGGAGGCAATATAGACCACTGCAAAATGCTCTATTCCTTATTATTATGCTTTCTGTTAGATATCTCTTTCTGATATTTTTCTATCCTGGATGAAGGTACAAAGCTGCAATGATAGAAGATGTACCTCGAATATTTGAAGCTATTTTCCAGTGTACATTGGAGGTAAGTATGGAGGTTGTAAATCATTGTTCTCATTTATATGGCTTCTATATGTGATATTTTATGTCAACACATCATCTTTCATTTCGTTGCATCTTGCAACAGCATTTGAGGATGGAATAATGATAACCAGTAAAATATTATTAGTTGCATCCAACACTAATAGATCCTTGTATAATATTTGCTGGCCGGTCCTGCAATTTTCTCTTTATTTATGACGATCCTTGTTTCAGAGTTCAGATGCTATGTTCAATCTGCTGATATTCACTTGACATGAAGCTCTTTTTTTTTCCTTTTTTCTTTTTGGAGATTGATGTAGCTATGCCTATGCTATGCTTATATCTTAGGAGTTAGGAGGATGCCATGTCATCAAATGCTGCTGCTTATAGGAACCCTATGTACATTTTAGCACTTTCCCCCTGAAATGCCTCTCTACCCCTGATATCTTGCTTGGAAAGGTCCATTGGTTCATGCTGTGGTATATATGGCATAGCATTTCACATGTCATTGAAGATCAATATATAAGATTAAAGCTGATTTTTTTTTTGGAATTGTGTATTAGAAACTGTTCAACTGAGATGAGTAGTTCTGTGCTGCAGATGATAACCAAAAATTTCGAGGATTATCCAGAACATCGCCTTAAGTTCTTTTCATTACTTCGTGCCATTGCTGCACATTGTTTCCCTGCCTTGATTCGTTTGTCTAGTGAGGTTGGTGTTTGAATTTATTTTGTTTCTTCTATTGATCCTAATGTGTTGCTCAGTTCCATAGTGATTTGTGAGATTAGCCTTGCAATGTGATCTTAGAACTTAGAAGCACTCAGTTTTGTTTCATTAAACTACATCAGAGTGGTGGATAAATAATTGGAGTGGACTGATAAGTTGGACTATAATAGTCAGAAAAAGGCTAAACTTGAGGGACAGCCTTTTTACAATTTTTTCCCCATTGAATTGAAGTCATCTGTCTCATGTTCAATACCAGCAACTGAAGCTTGTGATGGATTCAATTATATGGGCATTCCGTCATACAGAGAGGAATATAGCTGAGACTGGTCTAAACCTATTGTTGGAGATGCTGAAGAACTTTCAGGTGTGCGCGCCCCCCCCCTCCTCTCTATTCTGTTCAATCATCAATATCATGCCATGTGAGATGCTTACTCTTTTGTGTAATTTGACAGGCGTCCGAGTTCTGTAATCAGTTCTACAGGTCATACTTTTTGACAATTGAGCAGGAAATATTTGCTGTATTGACAGATACATTTCACAAACCTGGTTTTAAGTTGCATGTTTTGGTGCTACAACACTTATTTTGCTCGGTATGTGTGTTGCAGTTATCTTTTTCTTAGTTTTAGGTTGTACCCACCATGGTTAATGAGGATGCAACATTTCAGGCGGAGAGTGGTGCTTTGTCAGAGCCTCTGTGGGATGCTACAACAGTCCCTTATCCATATTTGAATAATGCTATGTTTGTTCGTGAGTACACCATTAAACTTTTGGGCACATCATTCCCTAACATGACTGCATCAGAGGTGAGATCATTTATTTAGCTTCTTCCCTGTTTCTTTATTATGGTCTTTACTCCAATGCCATCCTTTGGATTTCTCACTAATAATAAGGCCTTTTCAGGTCACTCAATTTGTTAACGGACTATTTGAGTCAAAAAACAACCTGTCCATATTTAAGAATCACATTCGAGACTTTCTCGTGCAATCAAAGGAATTTTCTGCTCAGGTAAATACTCCTTATTCCTACAAATTAGTGGATTGTATAAAAGATGTCGATGTTTGTGGGCACCAAGTGCAAGGTCATGATTGTCTCTGCGCAATTATATGGTTTAGTGGTAGTAAACCCATACACACCCCACCTATCTATTTTAAAGGGGACATGGTTACAGAAAGTGTCTGATATAAAATGTAATTGAGTAACTATTTGGATTGACCCAAAAGCACCTCAATTTAAATGGATTGGGTGAGTTCATCCATTTGACTCATTAAAAAATACAGTCTAGAAAAAAAAATGAATCTCTTTTGCAAATGTTCATATTAGCCCCGTGAAATATCTATTTTGTCTCCATATTTTATTCTTCTTGCAAATTAGTCCTTATTTGGATTCTTTTTTGCTCTTATAATTGATATAATAAATATTCTCTAGTCCCTGTAAGAATGTTTTTGCAATTAAGTCCCTGAAAGTCTAATAGTAGAATTTGTCAAACTTAGTTAAACAATTTATCTGAGTTGATGTGTAGGATGAGGGTTAAGCGGGTATGGGTATCCATTTAGAAAATAATTGGCTAAAGGGTGAAGTATTTCCCGGCAATCCATATCCATCTCTCTGCCACCAATATCGGTCTAGTACAATCTGAATGCTTGGTTGTTTCTGCAGGATAATAAAGATCTCTATGCAGAAGAGGCTGCTGTTCAGAGGGAAAGGGAGCGACAAAGAATGCTTTCGATTCCAGGGCTTATTGCCCCTAATGAAATACAAGATGAGATGTTAGATTCTTAGAGAGCTATTTTTGCAGCAGAAGCTAATTTCATGAATACAACTCGGGGAGTTGCTGTGGGCGTCGTGATTTGTTTACCTGGCAGTGGATATGAACAGGTACAGCATTTTTTCCCTTGATTCTCCAGAGTTTTCCTTTGTGTTGAACCAGGTACATCACAAAGGTGCCTTGCTTTGGAGGTTTGGCAGCTGGCTATGCTGCCTATATATCTAGTAGCTATGCTGGGTGTAGAATATTTAGGGGCTGATGTAGGAATATGTTGAGTCATTTTACGGTTTGTGAATCCAGCTTGAGACTTCTCACGATGATGGATGGGATCAAACTGTTTAAATGACTCCTTTTGAACTGTTGATTGATTCATCCTAGTGCATGCTAATGTTGGCGAGTTGTGCAGGAATTGTTTTGTTGGGAATTCTGTTTTCGAGATTTTTATTTATAGTTCCCGACTTCATCAAGTATACTGTGATTGTGTTTTCATATCTGCCTTCTTATTTTACTCGATTGCAATGTGAAAAATGTTGCCGTCATCCATCTTGCTGCCGCCGATGGATGGATAATATTCATTACGATAATGAAGGCCTTTAAACATAAAATTATGTTCCTTGTAAGTGGATGGATGGTAACGAGGATGTTTTTTTTTTTCTTGGAATTGTTTCTCGAACTCTATGTAAATTCAGACTCAAACTTAATTCTTGCTTCCTTAGAAATTGCTTACATTTTATTCCCCGACGTCGGATCTTAGGAACTAACAAAATTGGCGGAACTCCCATTTGGTCCCATGGCCTTCTTTGCGAGTTCTCTATTTGGTGGCTCTTATGTTCTTCCTCGTTTTCCTCCTGTCTTGTGAAAGAGTTTTTATCTAATTAGCTACCGAACACTCCATCCTCGATTTGAGATCAATAGCCACAAATTCTCTGCCGTGACACTGTTTTTCATAAAAAGAAGCTATTTCCACACTCGATCTACACTACTTTTCATTAGAAAGCTCAATTATTTTGGTAATGATATATAAAAATAATATTATATTTTATTTTTAAAAAATTATTTTGATATAAAAATATAAAAAAAATTAAAATTTAAAGTACTGATATTTGGATTGTGTTTTCAATTGGGCTCTACATCTCCCAAATCTTAAACTAGGTGCGCTCCCTTAATATCACCATCTGTTTGTAATTCCTTTTATACATTATCAATTAACGTCAATCCAAACTAGGTCATTTTAAGGGTTATAGGAATGGACTAAGATTTAAATTCCATCTTTCATTTGATTTGAACCTCCCTTTTTCTTTCTTTTTCTTTTTTTCTTTTTAAAAAGGAAGTGTTGGGTTTTTATATTTTTTATTTTAGCCCATGACAGGATGTGAATATAGAGGTATTTGATAATGAGGTCAAAACTCTATTTGTTGAAATTTTTAATTATTTTTGTTTAAAATTATTTTTTTTAGTATTTTTATATTATTTTTATTTGTTAATATCAACAAAACAAAACAAATTATGTCTCTTAAATTATTTATATTAAAGGGTAAAGGGTGTGTCTTCCACCTTTTATTTCTTATCTTTATAAGATAACATGTTGTTTATAGCTCTATAATCTATTGATCAGATGGTCCTAAAAAATCGAGGCAGGGATATTTTGTGCCAAAGAATTTAATTTTCAACATATATCGACCTAACACACTTAGAAAAACCATTGAGATCTTGATAAATCCATTTATGGTCTCAAGTAACTCTAAAATTAATCCAAAAACCCAAACTCAATCCAAAATAAAAAATAAAATTTCAAGCTCAAATCTACGTTCTTGGATGATGAGAATGCAAAAGAACACCTTAGCTCAAAAGAATACCCTAGTGGAACTCCTCAATAAATGAAACCCGTTGATACTAAAATCGAAACCTATTTCTTAGCTAAAATTGATGTTAATTGAAACTTTCTCTCTCTTCAACTAGAATCCGGTAATAATCCTTCTCTCCTCTTAAATCATGGATTAAAAAATAAAAAAAATAAAGTTGTGGATTGAAATGGAATTGTTTAAAACTAAAACGACGAAAAAATTATAATTTGAAGAGTTGGAAGGCCAAAGTGAACTTTTCATGTCAATTATGAAGTCACCACCTATTTTCCTTATTTTTTTTATTTTGGTCCTATGCCTTTTAATCTTCCCCCCTCTCAACAAATTCACATAAATTGGCCATCAATTTGGTTTTATAAGGGCAAAATCAAGAAAAAGAAAGTTTGGTGATGAAAAAAAAAAGCATTGTTATAATCTACAATGCTTTATGTCTATAATTATAGTGACATGAGTCTACAGTGAAAACCCCATGTTGTTTGTTTTTTTTTCCCTTTCTATAATGTGATTTAAAGAAAAATCAATGGTTAAGATGTTTTAGGTGTATTTGTTTAACAATAAAAAATCTATTTTCTTTTCCTTTTTTCTTTTTTTTATTTTTTGTTTTCCAATGAAAAATTGGAAAATGTATTCATTTGTTAAAAGAAAACTAATGTTTTCACTAAAATACACCAAAGATTATAACTACTTTTCATAAAAAAAAATAAAAAAAATCATAATTTATAATATAATATAGTACTCATATTAATATTTTGTATTCATGAAAGTTTAATTATTTAATATTTATTTTTATTTTATGCAAAATTAAAAACTATCATGAAAAAGTTATATTGTTAACTAAAAAGATTTATTTATATTAGATTTTTAATAAAAATTAAATTTATGACAATAACTTATATAAAAATATATATAAACAAATTAATTTTTACATTTCTAAAAAGTGCTTATATATATTAAAAACATTTATTGTTCATGTTTATTCTTCATTTGAAAAACAGTGGAAAGCTTGTATTGTAAAATTGTGAAGAACCTATATATTGTGTTTTCCAAACTCAGTACAAATTTGAAAAACTGGAAAACTAGTTTTCCTATTTTCTGGATAGAAACATATTTAATTTAAACATGATGTTCTAGTTTTTCTTTTTCTAACTCTAGTTTTTCAAAAAAAAAAAAACATTGGAGTATTACTCTATTTTAACACTCAAATAACATTAAAAGTTACTTTTTACCTGCCACACCATAACCACCTTCCAATGGTTTAATTATAGTTCAAAGCATCTATTAAAGTTTTTATTTGTTGATAATAACTTAGTACTAACTAAGATATACCACTTGGTTCATTTAATTTGTCAAGGACTACCACTCCAAGGAGGGAGTGAACATTTTGGTCATTTATGTGAATTCATGCTCCTACAATTGGTTTCTATTTTTTATTATTAATTTTTATTTCTAGTAATTTAATCAACTACTGTCCAGTTCTCCTAATTAATTAGAATTCTTTAAACTTTATTAATTTTATTATTTATGATTGATTTTAACTTCTTTATATATATATATATATATATATATATATATATATTTTATCTAGTTGACATGTTGATGTTTATTTTTAGTATAAATAAGTAAGTTATCAGTTACTTTTACAATAATAATTGTTTTTCCACAAGTAATTGAAAACTCTAATTATTAATTAGTGATTGTTAAAAAAATAACACTAGAACACATGGAAGCACAATTCAGGTTTTTCTTTATACATGTTAGAGCTTAAGATTCCACATGATGCAAAGGAGGGTGGAAAATTCAAGGAGAATGCTAGTGTTTTACTAAATAAAACTACCTGTATGTTCCATATTTTGAGGATAATATAATTTTAGTTATTTATATATAAATAATTGTTTAATAATTTAATTATTTCATTATAATCTTGTCTCTGTGTTATCATAATCATTATAATTATGTATATTTGAACATAAATATTAATAGATCTCATGCTTATTAAAAAATTTAATCTAAATTTTGTATAAATTTTATAGGTTTTTTCCAACTTAGTGTTAGTTTTTAAATTTCTTTTTTATTATTGATTGAATTTGAATTTAGAAAAGTTCTATCCTAACACTATAATCAATAGGCAATATTTTTTTTAAAAAATATTCAATATATTTATTTTCTTGAATCATATCAAATTTAAAATTTTAATTATTCTTTATTTTTTTAAGAAAGCTATTGTATCATTTGATTTTATAAATTTACCGAGAAAAAAAAGCTTAATTAAAAAAAAAACACATAATATATAAGTGAACTCCTATACAATTATAAACTTTTGAACAATTTAAATGATCTTAATATGGGTTGATTTAGGATAAAAGATGAGTTTCTTGATTTTTTTTTTTATATCTTACCAAAAAGTATTTATTAGAACAATTCAAAGAACTATGTGAGGAAAAAAGGATACGTTGACAATTAATAATTCTTTAAACTGTAAAAAAAATAAAAATAAAAATGATGTTTTGTATAGAAAAAAAATTATATACTTTTAAATATGATTAGGTCTGTGATGTCATAAGTAACTTTCTAATTAATTTTTAGGGGATGCGCTATTGATTGTTTTCCAAATTCTTAACCATATATCCTTAAATCCATTCCCACCATCCTTTATAAACTTTTAGAATGGTGAAAAGCCTAATTTAGAAGGCTTATGCCCATGAGAATATATAAATTATGCTCATAAATCTTTCCCTAAATATGCAAAATTAGGTCTTAGAGCAAGCAAACATAATTTTATTAAATAATTGAGTATTTTAAGGGCTATGTTATAAATGGTAATCATCCAAATAAAGAAATGACTGAGATAGAATCGCATGATATGAATTTTCTAGAAGAAAATTTTGCAAGTATTGGTGGAGTTAAAAAGGATCTTTAATTTTATGAGTTATAAGAACCTTATGAAGGCTTTGTACTATCTTGGTTTTGTACTATCTTATGGTCAGAAAATATTTTATTCTATAATTGCCATAAATAATGGGAGTGATCATTTACTCAGTAGGAGTGTACCATTAAAGGTAGATTTTCAAATGTTAAAAAATAAAACCTTTTTGCTTTAACCATAATGTTAATTTGGATTTGTGTATTTTCCATCAATAAAATTGAATTTGCTTTTGCAAATTTAAACATCAATCAAATATAAAAATGATTGTTTGACACCTTATGGGAAAGTAATCGAAATAAATTATTGGATCAAAATCCAAAATAACAGTGTATAATGATAAAAAAACACTTGAATAACAAAAAAAATAAATACCATAATCATATATATATATATATATATATATATATATATATATATATATAGAAAAAGAGAGGGAGAGAGAAAGAGGTTGGCAGCCGAATCGAGAATTGTTATATCAATTGAGAACAAATATGTTGTTATACCAAAAATGTATTACATATATTTTCATTTATATTAAGAGCAAATATACCATAATCATAGTAAGAAAAAAAAATAGTATTGATTTCATCTCATTAACGTCAACAAGAATCACTTCAAGGAAGAAGAAATTATGAAAAAAAAATAAAAGTGGATAAAGGAGAATTCTTCATTTTCATTTCACCGCTAATATGTTACTTAAAATTTAATTTTTTTTTAATTATTTTAATATATTAATATTAAAAATAATTTTTTTAAAAAATTATTTTAATATATTTCTAAAAAAAATATATTTTAAATCACAGTTACTAAATCATCACTCCGGACCACCCTTTTAAATCCTGCTCCGTGATAGGAAGTGATTTAAAAGCAGCCCCCTTAAAGTCACATGTCACAGCTCAAAAGCGATTGCTTGCTCACTTGCTTTCTGCCACTTTTGTTTAAATTAGATTGTCATAACGGCGCCCCTCAAACACAAAATCAAAACAAACCATAAATATAGTTAACATCTTTTATCCCTACCTCACAAAATCAGAGTGATTTTATAGGGCATAAGTTGCAAGCAAACACAGTAATCGGAACTAGAAATATAACCATCAAAACTACCCTTTTCTACAAAGGAGAGGAACCAGACCCAACTGCCTTCCACAGCTTGACCCATTCAACCATGGCTTCAGCAGCACGAGTGAAAACGGGATCTGATGGTCCTAACTGTTGCTTCACTGTTGTTGCCATCTCAAGGATGCAGTCTTCTGTTGTAGCTGCTGTTTGTGGCAGCCTAACTAACTGAAAGAACGGGACAATTTCCTCCGTCAGCTTTACCCCTTCCCACTCTTTCTTCAAGCTCTCTATCGCACTGCCTCTGTCTTTTCTCCACACATACGGTAGCCCACTTTTCACACCAAGACCAAGGTGATCGCACACAACCTTAACACACATTCCACTCCAAATATCTTCCATTGTTTCCCATCTAAGATTTCCTTCCCCAGCCAACTTCAAAGCTGGCAATAAAGCCGGCCCCACGGCCTCACGATCAAAAGCAATGTTGATTCCACTGATGGGCATCATGGCCCTAGATGGAATGGTCATAACAGCATCAACATATCGAGAATTTCTCTGCGCTGGCTTCAGGGCTTGTGTAGGAGCATCTAAGTCGGCTAAATTAAGCCAGAGTCCACATGACAGAGCACACGTAACCCCACTACGCAGGCTAAATGGGTACCCACGAACAAAATCTGCTCCCTCACGATAAGGGTCATAGAGAGTATTGAAGAAAAAAGGAGTGGCTGGAGTTGCCAGGTTAGCAAGATGCTGGGCCACAGCATCTATTAGAAAACCCTTACTGTCCTTAGCTGGGATGCAATCATCATCGATTGAGACAATGTATTTCTTACGAGACACAAGAAAGCCGAAATACCTGCATGAGTAGCCGGAGAAGACTATGGAGGAAGAAGAGCCCACCACCCGGTCGATATGAGACTTGGAATAGACATCAAAATTAAAGCCCTCAGGTATCCTGAGTTCCTCTTTGAGATCAGGGTCTTTGACAATTATCAAGTGGAATCGGGAGAATATGGGTCTCCACTCATTCATAAATGATGTCAGGTCTGAGTGAAGTGCTCCTATCACAATGTCAACCTCACTGTCTTTGATGTTAGCTAGAGACATCTTCCCAAGTTACAAAAATGAAGATCCAGAACCAAGAGATTGTCTCCTAAAAGCAGCTGGTGTTTGGGTCTAAAATGTATCCAAGTGTACATGCACAATTTTGTCTATCTTAGAATTTCTCAGAACATCCTATCAATAGACAATCAAAATGTAAGAGAAAAGCTTCAAAATCCAGCTCAAAACATCTGGAAGGATTGGATGAAAAAATTTCAAATGCAACTCACTAGTAGGAAGGACAGGGGTTATGACATGTTGGATGTTCAATGCCTGGATGAATGCAAGAACTTCATCATTTCTTGTCGCCACAAACAATTTCAGAACTTTCTCAGTCAGTTTTCCAGCTTTCAGTGTTCTCTGCTCAACATGGAAAAAACAATGTTACAATAGGATATGAAATGGACCAAAAGAAGTTAAAGAGTAGAAGAGCAGTTAGAACTGAGGAGAAAAGATAACAGATTGACTTTTTATAGCTCAGATGTGAACGGAATATTTATTGCTTTGGTTTAAGTGACAATCTATGCCTTGCATTGCATTACTTATAGCAGCACAAATTGCGAGGGAAAAAAATTACAATAGCTTGGAACTAAACATTGAATCAAACCATTAGATGGAATGGAAATGCTAGAAAATCAGCCAAGACAAAGCTATAAAAGTATCAAATGAGCTCAATGGTCACAAAGCAGCAGATCAAATTGCTATTGCCTCAGCAAGATGTTCACTTTCACTTCACTTAACCTTATGACCTTCCTCTCAAAACATTCTATTCAGTGTAACAGAAGCAATATTGCAAACAAAAAAGCCAAGATAGGATTTGCTAGCAATCTGATAAACTAGGTGAAATGTAACTCTTCTAACTGCAAGAGAACTTCAAACTTGTATCAACGTGACTGGTGATTTTATTCCATTACCACATCAAAAGTTCCAGAGTAACATATTAGCATAGACATTTCATGATGTCAGTAATGAATTTGTAGCACACAACCTTTTGAAGTAATTCTTGTTAGAGCATATAAAACTATTTTTGAGACCTTACCTAACAACTTCAATTTTTAAATTGAGACGGTTTGTTGACATAGTATCAAAGCTTTAATGACCAAACAATAACAGGCTCAAATCCCACCACACCCCTATTCTTCAGATTAAATTAAAAATTTCAGCATAAGGTGGTTGCAGGCATGTGCAAGTTTCAAGATAAAAGGGTTTTCACTTGAGGGGTTATGTTAGAGCATATAAAACCATTATTGGGGCTTGATCTAAGAGCTTAATCTTTGAGTTGAGACAGTTCTTTGACAATTTTACATTAAAAATGTACATCATGCAACCAATAAATACAAAATGATCATGTAACCGCTTTGCCTTATGTTGTGTTATATGTTCAGTTTTCATAAAAGCATAATGCAAAAGGTAACTACCAGATAGTGCACAAAGAAAAAATTACCATTATAAAACAGAACAAAGCATGTCAGGTGCCAATACACAACCAATCAACATGATTAAAACTGATTAAAATATAATTTGTTTTTTTTAGAATAATATTGTTTTGGATTGAGAAGGATTATAAAGTGGGTCAAATTTTATAACTATAGTGGAAAGTGCAGTCAGTTGTCGACAAGCTCTACCAAGGAAAAACAAAAGTGGGGAAAATTTGAAAGGATCGACCATTTCAGCTCAATAATACTCTCACTCTCTGTTCTTCATCACTTAATTTAACGCAAATACATGGATTGTGCAGCTAATATTCTTGGTTCAAATGTTAAGTTTTCAATTATCCTCATTGGAATTGCTGAGGTCTCGAAGATGGTCAGATCCTTGCAACTTGTTTCTGTCAACGTTCCGATTGTTTTAGGCCGAGTTTGCAGTCAAAATTGGAGGAGCAAGTCACACGAACCTATCGATTTCAGGCAACTTATATTTGACCATAGCCACGTTCTCATAGGAGTTATGGCCCCTTGATTTATGCAAGGGCTAGTCTTAGGACTTCTGTGGCTGCAAAATGCCAAAATGTTTTCTCGAGTATTTCGGTAGATAATGAGAGGAATCCCCTTGATTATCTCCGTCTTTTTTTACCATTAAAATAATATTTATTTAAAATACTTCTTCTAGAAAATAATTAACTAATCTCTTTAGTTTTAAATCCTTAATAGTGGATCGCTGCATATTAGTATTCCTTTAAAATTTACTCCTTTTGTTAGTTGTTTTTTATAATTTAATTGTTTAACATGATAGAGCAACAAGCAAGGAGCATTTAGCATATTGAAACCTTTTAAATTTGTGCTTTTATATTGTAAATAAATAAACTATTAGTGAATCACTTCTATGTGTGAGCTTCGTGTTGTATAAGAATCCAGGACAAAATTACACGGATCAATATCAAATTAGAAACAAACACTCCAAGTCTCATCTCATCGCAATCACCATAAAATCACAGAGCATGAAAGAAAATCAGAATACAGGATGGTGCTACGGAATAAGTGAAGCAAAAAACAAAATTTTAAAAAAGGGGCAAACTTCTAGATAGATCTAAATCTAGAGATCACCTCTTCTGTAAATAAATAAATAAATGAAGCGAAGAGAAGAGAAGTACCAGGAAGAGATCGAGGATAATGTGATCAGGTATGGAAGAGAGATCAGAAAAGTTGGAGAGGTGAAGGACAGCTGTGTCAATTGTTAGGGAAAGTAACGATGGCGGTGTGGTTCTCATCCAATCTTCTCTCATCTATCGTCCATTCATTTATTTATTTATTATATTACTGATTTAATCAAAATCACCTCTCTCTCTCTCTCTCTCTCTCTCTCCCCCCCTGCTTTCTAAATAAAGAAAAGTTTGACTAGGTCCACAATTTGTTGAGAGATTGCTGGCCGCGTTCTCTCCGCCGTCGCTTCCTCTGCTCCTCACTCTCCGCCTGCCTGCCTGATTATATAGTCTTTTACATGTAAATCGATATCAAGTTATTTATATTCGAATTCGAATTGTCCACCTGGTTTCCATGTAAATCCACCAATCATCTTAAGAGCCGGTTTGTATTTTAAAAGTATTTTGGATAGCATTTAAACATATTTATTTTTAAAATTTTTAAATTATTTTAATATATTACTATTAAAAATAAATTTTAAAAAATAAAAAATATATTAGTTCAACATATTAAAAAAAATACTTTAAAAATAATTAACATTACTAAAGTATATCCTTCCATCACTTTAGTGTGCATATATATATATTACTAATTCAATTATTCTATCCTATTTTTCTAATCTCTATATCTCCATTTGTTCAATTCTCGATAAATATGTTAGTAATCTCTCAACTTTGATATGGTCGATGATTGGTTATTTATTAATATCAAGGTTGTTTTTATGTACGTGATTAGAAATTCAGAGAAAAAATATTAAGGGATTAAAATCTAAAGGTGAGAGAAAAAATATTAAGGGATTAAAATCTAAAGGTGAGAAGTTAAAGTGTAAAAAGTGCTATGAGTAAAATGTTAAGGATATTTGGTAGATATTGAAAAAATTGTGTGATAAAAGTAAAACTTAATATAAAAAATTAACATTTAAACAAATTAATTTAAAAAATATATTTTTTAATCAAATTTTATTTTTCATTCCTTTTTTTTCATAGGAAAAGAAAGATGAGTTGTTGTGTTCCAATAAAAAGAGAGAAAGCTCTTCGTTAGTAATGATTCCAACAACCGAACAGATTAAAATTGATGTGAACGGATTTCACTAGATAAGTTTTTATGGTTGTTATTTTAAGCCTTAATGTAGTCTAAAAAACCATATTTAAGTCAAGGATGCCATATATTTTTTGGTTTCATTTAGCAGTTTAGACCGCTTTTCGGTTTATTAGGTTGATAGTTTGGTTTATTGGGTTTTAAAAGTGTTTGTAAGGGGCTGCATAGTTAAAATGGGTTGAAAAATAGATTTTTTTGTAAAAAAACCTCGTAGACTTGATTTTCAGCCACCATAGTGGTGGTTGGATTATGGGCTGGCAAATGATATGTTGTCTATTATAACAAGCTACATGTTATTTGCTTGTTTTTGTTTTACAAAAAAAAAAAAGGTCAACGACAGGTTGTCTGCCTTTTTAGAAAAGAAAAAAAATAATAGACTCAAGTGCACATGCCTTTGTACTTTTTTTTGTTTATTTTTTTCCAATTAATATCTTTTTATGTTTTTTTTAAAATATTTTTCAAGTTCATTTTTTATATTGTGTGTTTTTAATTTTTCATGAGGTTAATATGATTTATTTGTATTTTTTATATATTTCATATAAATTAAAAATGTTTATTTTCACACAGTATTTTTTTTCATTTTATTTTATTCAATAATTTTTATGTGTCTATCAATTTCTATTACAAATTAATTTTAATAAATAAATTCATTAAACACAACCGTGTAAATGACTCATGTTGTGCTATTAAATATCTTAATTTTTATAGTTTCATTTCTAGTCTATCTTTTGTTTTTTTTTAAGGATGATTTTACCAATATTAAAGAAAATAATTTTTAAAATATTTTTAATTATTTATATTTGTTAATATCTTGTAATACTTATAAAAATAGACTAGAGAGGAGGAGAGAACAAAAAGTTATAGCATAAGCCAAAGAAAAATTCTTTTTCATATACAATGCATACTTTGTATCTCAAATTAGTAACAAATAATTAGTTTTGCTTGTTATTATTTTTATTTATTGATATTTTATCAGTATTCAAATTGATAGTATTATAATTTTATTGTTTTTAATAGATAAACATTAGAAATATTACATTTCATATGACTATGTATAAAGCCAATGAATTTTAATTTTCATTTATATCCTCCCATACTTTTCCATCCCTTATTTTATATATGTCTTATACAATTCTTAGGTTGTTCAAAATCATGATATAATTTATTTTTGGATGATATGTTTATAAGTTTCACTGTGATGGTTCCAAAACAAATATTTCAACTTTTTTCATTGTTGTTTGTTGATAGTATTTTTTGAAACTTGCTTCATTGAAGAGTTCTCGATCTGATTTTGATGTAAAGCTACATATTATGATGCATCATTTTTTGACTTGTAGATCCAAAGAATTGAATAATGTTTTTTTTAAAAAAAATTTAAGTAAACTTAGCCCCTTTTTTTCTCATTTAATTACAATATCAAAGTATAAACAAGCTTAATTTTTAACCAACCATACAAATATAATCTTAAATAACAAGCAATAATAGTGGAGAAAGAGAAAATACTCAAAGATTAAGCTATAGTTTGACATTAATTGTCTACTCCACTCTTCAGGCAATAAGCTTGAATTTCTACCATTAGTTAATTTGTTTTTATTTTTATTTTTATGATGAATACTCACCTTTTTATAATAACCATATTTTTTCTAGATTAAAAATGAAACCTCTCACATAATCCTTTTCATGGGTTCTAAATTAAAGCCAATACAATTTTTTTTTTCATGATCTCAAGATTGAAACCATCATTTTTTTTTCCCGCTGGCTTAAGATCGAAACCTAATCACTATAGCTTAATCAAAATCACATTATCAAATACCCAAGTAGTTAGAGTATCATTTACACTTTCACAATATCTTTTACTCATGAGGAATGAAATCAACACTAAACAAATCACATTTTTAATAAGGATTTAATCTAACTATTTTTAAGTTAAGTGAAGGGTGCAATCAATATGTAAGAGATAATAATAAAGATGTTTGTTTAAAGTAATAAAAATATAATTCTCAACATCATATAATGATTGGATACACATTGTATGAAGTTATAAAGGTAAAATAATGGTCTTTTTTATAATTGAATGTTAAACTAGATATTCAAAAGAAAATAGCACAAGGATAAATTTTTTGAATAAATGAGAGGTTTGTTATACTATATAGTTTGTACTAAATGATGTAATAAATATATTATACTGAGGCTAAATGACAACTAGAAGTGTAAGAGGGCTTGTCTTGTTTGTTTCAAATGGTAAAAAAAATGGTATGGATGTTTTAAATTCAAAATTTAAAGTAATAACAAGGTAGATACATCTCACACATACTTAATACACAAAACAAAGATAATTTTTAGCTCATATGAAAGTACATAGCCGCCATTTAGGTAAAAGATAATGTCATTTATTTTATTAGAGGTCTTAAGTTTTGTGTCTAGTATGATTATTTGGTTGACCGAATGATTTATAATTTATATCAAGTATGATTAACTTGTTTTTATCAAAGGTCTTAGTTTTTGTGTATGCGTGGTTATTTAGTTATTTTGGTATATTTTTTAAGTATATTATTTTGTTTTCGAAGTCAAGTTATTATTTCAAATATGTGAGTAATAATAAACAACCTAAAAATAACCTTAAAGCAAAAGATCTATCACTATGATTTTAATGTTTGCACAACTTCAAGACATATCAAAATCCTTGGCAATAATTAGTAGCCAATTAATGGTTTAGTTCATCAAAACTAGGAGCAATGGATATCATTGGACTATCAGGTTTCTTAAAATTTAAAATTTATATGAATAAGAAGTTTGAATATCATAAATGATAAGATTCACGAAACAACTCACACTAATAAAATTCATTTTAAAATTGATAAAATTTTTAAAAGATTGAGAATAATGGACTTGATATAATGAATACCTATTAATGTTTTATTATTATTAGGACTAGAGAACTTTCTAATGCTTAAGTTATCACCGGGGATAAAGGAAAAGAGTTTTAAAAATTATGCTTTGTGTGTGTGTTTACAAACTTAAAAATGATAAGTGTAGAGGAAAATAACATCTTTGAATAAGATAATGGTGAAGATGTAATACATATAGCATTTGTGTATGAAAATTTATTTCCATATAGCATTTGTATATTTTAAAAAATATCATACATGGTCTACTTAACGGGACACCTAAAACCCTTGTATCATACCTAGTCATTCATGTCATACGAAGTTTTCTTTTCCTTTTTGTCCTTAATGCATGATAATGTTTTTCTTGATGTATATATTAATTTGGTCTGAAAGTTGATAACAAGTAGGATTTAGCTCATGATACAAGACAGGAGAGCAGACCAAGCAGACTGGTTCGTTAGCAAAGTCACAAAATGGTTGGATACCCTCTCCAGTAGAATGGGAAGACAACAATATAAACTCCGCAATTCCTGGTCTCCTCTCGAAGCACACTTGTCAAAGATGTTCCAATAAATTCTCCACCTTTTTCTTGGAGAGCTCCAATGAAAGAGTTCATCATGTTCGTTGCCCAAAAAACTAGCTCCCTTCAATAGCTTTTTTTCCCCTTCTCATTGCCTGATTCCTCCCCACCCGTGGGGTCCTTCAATTCCCTTGAAGGACCCTGTCCTCCTCCTTCACAAATCTCTCTGCTCCCTCCCAGGCTTTTATGGTTTTTGACGCAGAGGCTTGTAAGGCCTGGCAAGTTGCGTTTTGTCCAAGAATCACCGTGCTGCTCTCATTTCCCTGATCAGAGGCTTTTAACGATCAAGAGATGAATTGTTTCTCGTGCTTCCAATCTCAGAAAAGCAAACGAGAGAATGGGTCGCCGATGTTGTCTGGTAATATGTTCCTCAATTATCGAAAACAAGGTCAAATATTGGTCTTGAAATCTTAAATCAAATGTAATTAAATTCTGCGCTTTCTGCTTTTCTTTCACGTATCATGGAAATGATTTATATGTTTATCTATTTTCCAGAAGTACAAGGTATTTATCTCACCCAACAAAATATGTGGAAATTAGATAAACGGATACGTACCAGGGAAGAAGAATACAGATTGATATTGTCCTAACGATAAAGATTAAAGTAATCATAGTTTTAATTTCCTATACATGTTGTTTCTACTGCCTTTATTTTTATTTTTGTTAATCTTGATCTGGTTTTAGGAGGGACTTAAAAATCAGCTTCATTAGACTAGAACCACCAGGGATTTGCACGTAACTACAGGAAAATTCATCCATTTGAATAGCGTAAGAAATGCATATTTAAGAAAGGTACAAACTATGGAAGATTTTTTAAAAGGGGCAAAGAATAAGTTTTAAACCTAAAACTTGAATTTTTTTTTTTAATAAATATGGATATTCAGCCTAGTTGTATATATCTTAATTAATTTTATGAATCTTAAAATTAATAATTATATAAGTTTTTAATGATTCTAAAAAAAACTTGAACTCAAAATTAGATGAGGTATAACTTGAAACTTTCTTTTTACATAAGATGGAGGAGGGCAAATGGAACCCTCATTATCTTTTAACGAATTTCGATACGTTCTTGAATTAATGAGTCATTCTTATGGTTTTAGTTTGGACTGTAATTGCCTCAAATTAATGACTTCCACTTGAAAGAAACTAGTACTTGATTAATTTCCAAGGTTAGTTCGCGTGCAGGAATTGATCTTAATTCTCATGTTGTTTGTTGTAGAGATCAAGAAACAGAAACCCGGAGATGGAAACAAGATGGAGGAAGAAAGAGATGTCGAAACAAGAGATATTGAGACCCAATCCTTCACCTTCCGTGAGCTCGCCACTGCAACGAGGAACTTCCGTCAAGAATGCCTGTTGGGTGAAGGTGGATTTGGAAGAGTCTACAGAGGGACACTGGCATCAACCGGGCAGGTCATTGAGGATTTCAACTTCCGGTGTTTTATATGAACTGCTTAACAAAATCTAGCTTACATCAATTTTCTCTTGTATCTGTTACTGCTACTATTGCAAACATAGGTGGTGGCTGTGAAGCAACTTGACAGGAATGGACTGCAAAGAAACGAGTTTCTCGGTGAGGTCTTGACGCTTAGTCGTTTACACCACCCAAACCTGGTCAACCTCATCGGATACTGTGCTGATGGAGACCAGAGGCTTTTGGTGCATGAATTAATGTCAGGAGGCTCTCTGGAGGATCATCTCCTTGGTATTCCTCTTTCTTTTTCCCTTGGTCTCCTCTCTGCATTCAAAAATAAATATGTGCACGTATATTCCTATAATCTGTAGTCGTTCTCTCACAAACTATCAAGATTCTAAGACGTCGCACGCAGGCTGTGTGAACCTCACAAGTTTTCAAAAATCTAATCCCTGTGTTGATCTCGATTCTCCCCATGCTTTATTTTTTAATGAAAAGAAAGAGAAAGTTCATGTTCAGAGTTCTTTGTGCACGAGAAGAGGTGTTAATGAGGAAAAAACTCAACGAATTTGCAGATATAGCAGCAGAACGAAAGCCATTGAACTGGTTTGCCAGAATGAAAATAACTTTCGGTACCGCTAAAGGACTAGAATACCTTCATGAAAAAGCCGATCCCGCTGTTATATTTCGCGATTTAAAGCCCTCCAACATTTTTCTGGATGAAGATTTCACCCCCAAGCTCTCTGATTTCGGGCTCGCCAAGCTTGGGCCTTCCGGGGACAAAATGCATCCGTCATCAAGAGTGATGGGAACTTATGGTTACTGTGCTCCAGAGTATGCTAGAGCAGGTCATCTCACACAAAAATCAGACGTATACGGTTTCGGAGTCATTTTGCTGGAGCTCATTACCGGAAGAAGAGCCGTAGACACTACGAAACCCATCGACGAGCAAAATCTAGTTTCTTGGGTTAGTAATCTAGCTTCTTAATCATTCTTCGTTAATGCATTCGATATATTTGTATAAATCAGCTTCAGCACCTTGTAATAATTTACTAATCGTTATATGCTTGTCACCAAGCAGGCACAACCGAAATTCAAGGACCCAAAAAAGTATCCAGATATGGCCGATCCACTTCTTAACAAGCAATTTCCCGAAAAAGACTTGAATCAAGTTGTTGCAATAGCAGCAATGTGTCTGCAAGATGAGTCATCAGCCCGTCCTTTGATGAGTGACGTTGTAACAGCATTAAGTTTTCTGTCAACAGCTACTGATATGCCTCAATTGATCCCTCCTTCAGAGGAGAAGGATGGTTCAGATGACGATGATAAGGCTAGCGATGGCAGTCAGAGCGAAGAGAGTTCAGAGAACGAGGACAGAGCAAAAGAACATGACGGAGATACTTCAGATCACCATGATGATGAGAGTTCAGATAATGAGGATGGGGACAGTGACTGTAGAGATCAACAGGCTGTTACCGGGAGCAGAAACTTCACCACAAGCAGCAGCATGAAATCAATGGATGGCAGTGTTTCTTCCGATCGTAAAAACAGCCGGAGAATGGAGGAGCTCACATCGAATGGTAGAGGATCACAATATGGAAGTGTTTCCTCAAACGGCGCTAGCAGCAGGAGTTCGCATTGTAATTCCTCTTTCCACCGCAAGAGCAGCAAAAAATCGAAAAATTCTTTGAGCCACAAAAGCAGCACGGGATCAAGACTGGAAGGAAGCACTGTTTCTACCAGCGGCAAAAGCAGAAGCAGAAGCAGCAGCAGCAAGTCACAAGACAGAAGCGCTTCTTTAAGCTTCAGCAGTGGCCATGATTTAGAGGATGAAGCTGGATCTGTGAAGTCACAATAGAAGCGTGTTTCTTCTTATGTACAGAAGGACTCACGGGAAGGAAGTAGACGCCGACAGCAACGCATCAGGTGAAGGGAGTCCTTGTTCATCGTGAAGATCTCAATCTCTTCGTTTTCCATCATTCTGCACATTAAATTAATTTGGTATTTCATTTCTTAGTTGAGAAAACAACACCCGCAGAAAGGTTCTCTTGTGTATGCTTATTTTTAATGGACGTTTTCAAGTTTATACTTACCAACGGATGATTTCATTAGAATAAAACCCAGCTACACCCACAGTACAGTAAAGAAAAATAATAAACCCAAGCGGAACTGGAAAAGCTTGGCCTATTTAATATAGAAAAAAAAAAAGTTGGTCTAATTTTTCTCTTACAAATGATATATTAGTTGACAATTAATACAATTAATTTTTCAGATTTTTCTGTTTGTTTTTTGAAAAATATTTTCTTATGTTTTTTTTTTGTAAAATATTTTATAGAAAATTAATAAATATAAAATATTTTGTAGTTAACCTTCAAACTTAATTCATATGCTAGAAAATATTTTCAATTCATGAAGTTTTGTAAAATATTTTATAAATAATAATTATTTTATAATATCTTATAACCATTTCAAATATTACATTCATTTTGCCACTCCGATCACTATCTCCACCACCACAATCACCTTAACACCATCTCCTTCATCATCATTGTCATGTCACCACCACATTCCCCTCTACCAACACCACGATCACCTCTTCCTTTACCAACATCACCCCTATTTTTTTTCTACTACCACCATAACTACGGTCACATCACCACCACCTCCACGTCACCACAATCACCATTATCATCTTATTACCGTGGCCATCTTCTTCATCACTATTACCACCACCACCCTGTTATCAACACCACGACCATTTCATCATTTTTGTTTCCATCACCATAACGATTATTTTCATTATCTTCATCACCTCACCACCATCATTATTGAAAAATACTTGCATATAAAATATTTTACAAATAAAATATTTTTCTTACATGTAAAGTATTTCATGGATGTAAAATATTTTTCATCTATAGAACAAAACAAATGGATACATACATTAAAGGAATAACACTGGTACATTTAATTTAGTTAGTGTCTAGTAATAAAAAAAAAATATGAATATGTATGATTGAATGAAATAAAACAAATACATAAAATAAATCTTTCTGTTTTCTAAAACAATAAATACATGGAAATTTCCTTTTTGTTTCCATTTTTCTCTATTTCGAAATAAAGTTGTTTAATTGTGCTCTTCAACTTTAAATTTTGGCCAAATTTCGGCCAAATTTCAACATTCAATACATAACAATGAGAAAAGGAAAGAGTATAGATTTCACAGAAATTAAGCACCGTTGCCATTTCATTACTTAACTGAGAGTATGACACCGTTGACTATTTCAATTCCAGTAAGACTTTCTTAGCCGACTTCTCCGACGTTTAGCGGATCTTTTTTTAATTCATTGTCTGATGAGATTTTGGATTCATTTTTTATGTTTTAGCTTAATAATTTTGTTGTTTACGAGGTTTTAGCTCAACCAAAGTTTGAAGCGGAGCCACCACCCGATGGTACCTCAAGATTTCAGTTATCCTCAGGTTAGTTACAAACATGGGCAAAAAAATTCCAACGACATAGAGTTAAAGAGTTTTCTATATATAAACGGTTACATCAAATATAAATTTGAAACGTGAGATGATAAATAATATGGCAACACCAAAAAATCAAAATCTTTTTAGTTTACAACTAGTTTCTTGGCCTCGTTAAGGTGTGAATTGGATCCAAGTTTTCTTGAACTTAAAAAAGGATATGTAAATGTTTTTGATATTGTTATTAAATTTGATCTAATGAGTTAATTTTAAAAACTCTTAACTCAACTCCTTATTTGATCTGAGTTTTAAAGTAAATTATGTAAGAGTGTTTTAATATAACCTGATCAACTTGACGAGTTCAAAGAAAATTTAGACAATTGTTTTTTAAGTTTGATAATATAGTTTTGAAATTTCAAACATAACTCTGAAATGAAAAAAGAAAAAGAAAAAAAGATAGTGATAAGAACAAGGGAATTAATAATTTTTTTTTTTTTAATTTCACATATGAGAAACTAGAATGAGAATTAAAGAAATACACTTTCATTTCTATATAGGCATATTCAATTAATTAAACATGTGTAATTAAACTTATAGCTAAATGTTCACTACACCTGATCAAATACAATGGATTGAGATTCAGAGTTCGAGTTACTGATTTCACTAATGGAATCATTGCATAGAAAATTCTTATTGCAGATGACATGATTTTCCTTGAAATGTAAAACTTATAGTCGAGGTATATAGCATCATATTCCAAGCATGTCACAAGAAGGCACTTGTCTTCAATAAATGCATACAAATTCTCATATTGAAACATGATGAGTAGTGGATTAATAATAAATTTTTTTAGATATAAATTTTTTTTAAGAGTATAGAGAATATTTTAAGTGCATTAACTTGGGTTTGACGTCCTGGTTTTGACCCAACACACGCTAGCAGCTTTTGGAATAAAAAATAAAAAAGATGATATCTTTATGATCCTCTGAACGTCTGCAATATGATTTACAGTACAAACATTTTATATACAAAATACCAATATAATGAATAATTTCCCAACATGTTTTAAAATATATATAGAGCATGCATTGTAAAGATGTCCATGCATGCATTGTACATATATGCTCAAATCTCCCAGCCTCGAAATATAACTCCATAAATAAAATTGACACCAAAGAATTATTAAAAAAATAAAATGCTCTATTATAAAATCCATCTTGAAAATTATAACAATTTTGCGACCCAGCCCCAATTTTCATTGATAATACTCGATAGTAAAGAGTGGAGGAGTGATTGGGTGCCGTCTTGTTGGGCAATTGCTACAGAATGATGCTCACAAATGACAAATAGTTAAAACAACAATCCAAAAAACATGCATGCACAGACATCTGCAAGAAAAAGAAAGACCAAAAACTTGTTTAAGATACAAGTTGAAGAGGCCATGAATGAAACACAAATAATGGATAATGAAAAAACTGAGGCAGGATAAACATCAACAACTTTTAGAGGAAAAGTCACTAATAAAAATATTCATAAAAGATTTACATGGAAAAATCAATGGTATTTCAACAACAAAAAAAAGGTCACCAGCACAATAGAAATTTTCAAATCTCAAAACCATAAATAAACAAAAGGGAAAGAAAACAAACTTCTTTAACTACAAAGGGTACATGATTTTCTGTTGTTGCAAAACCACCCCTGCATCTTCATGCTCAAAAACAAAAAACATAATATAGATAAACCACAATCTTGATGAAAAATCATAATGGAAGCTAACAGAAACTAATTTGGCTAAACATTAAAGGACTTTGATGGTATACATGGGGTTTTTATAACTAACAAAAAACATGTAACATGTTGAGAAAATAATGTAGTACTAGAGAGATTATCATAGATTGTGATAATGAATTAATGATTTTACCCTTCACCAATCTGCCTAGAAGACTAAACTCAATGGTAAATTGGTGCTTTTCACTCCTTCTTTTGCAAATATGTATTTAGGACAAAAAAAATATACTTTTTTTTTGTAAAAACTAAACTTGCCAAATGTTGTCTTATTTAAAGGAAAGGCTCAACTTAGCCATGTGGGCCAAGCTTCCTAGCCCAAAGACTCAAGCCCACAAACAAGGTCCAGAAACAATAAAGAAACACTAAAGATCAAATGGGTTTTTTTTCTTAAATTTGATGGAGAACACAATAAATAAACCTAGAAATGTAAATTCAATTTCAAACCAAATTGCACAAAATTAAAGATACAGAATCATACACCAACATCACTGAGAAAAGGTTTTGGACCTAGATTATCACAATAATCCAACAAAAGCCATGATTATTCAATTTTATACAAAAAAAAAAGAAGAAAGAAAAGATAAAAACGAATATCAAAAGCTATAAAATCTATGATTTAGATCATGAAAAACTCATATTAAAGAACTAACAGTATGCACATATATGTAGGGACCATCAATCTATCAAGAAAGCATGAAAATCAAGAACCTAAGACAATGTCCAGCAGATGAACATCAACCTAAAAATACCAGCACACCTAGAAATGTCTAAAGCCCAAGAAAACACTAAGTCCTAGCAGTAAGCCTTAAACCAAATCAAAACAACCTCAAGCATGCTTGTATTGACCTACTAAAACTCTCTAGAACATGTAAAGAACCAAATATAAACAAAAACAAGTATTCAATCCAAAATCATAGAAAGTTTAGAAAAGCACATCTTAGGCTATAGACACTGTTTTGGTGATTAAATATATATATATATATATATGTATTACTAACATTATAATAAACCTATCTTTAACAAAAAAACATTCCATCAAGAACAACACAAAACCATGCTTTTATTTAGAAATGAGAAAAATCAAAATAGAGTTGCCTACTAAAACAAACATTAAAAATGTTGAATTGTCCTTTAAACATCATTAAGAATATCAGAATATAGCCTTAAAACAACAAAATATGCATCAAATCCGATCGTGAACACATGTATTTATTAGTCCAAACATAAACAAATTGCATTTAGACACAAATATTAATAACTTAAAGCATGATGTATAAACATTAAGCCATCAAACAATAGTTTAAAACATGAACTAAAAAAAAAGGGTAGTGTGCTCATTAAGCTTCACCACCTCCTCAAAGTTTAAAGATTTACTTTACAATAAGAGTAATATGGCTTTCTCCTCTAGATCATTGGTTTCTTTCTCTTTGATTTTCAGCTCCTTTTCACCTCTAACTAGTTTGGATTTTGTTCCTTCTCTCTCAATTTGATGCACTCTTTCTTTAACTTGTCTTAATCACTTATAAGATTTATTTCAATTCTTTCGGTGTTTTCAATTTCTCTCTCCCTTTTCTTTTCCAACCCCCTATCCTTAAAGAGCAATTGCTTTTGTATCACCAAAATCCTTACAACAACTGTTGCTAAAACCAAAATGGTTTTTCAAAAAAAAAAAAAAGTGGTTTTGGAAAGATTCCTCACATCCTTTTCATAATCTCCATAGGAAAAGAAAATGTAGTTCATTTTGTCATCTTGTGGGTTCAATTTGATCAAGAGAAAGTAGCCACGAGGTTAGTCAATCAAGGGAGTTTTTCTTCTTCAATCATGGCTGACTTAGTGTGCTACTTTAACGAGGTCATCGGAAAAATTGAAAGATAATCATATTATTGGGCTACATGAACCATGTAGAGGGGATGCATATCTACCTTTAAAAACAAACACACTCATTTGAAGGTCCAGAACTTCATATTTATTATTTGAAAGATTGGCCAGTTATGAACTTTAATATGTTAATACAAAGTAGCTAACTAGGAAAAAAATATTACCTGATTCATTAAAAGAAATAGGATGTAAATTTTTTATGGGGTTGCTCATCCTTATAGAGAAAATGTTTCTCAATCTATTGGTGGTAGTTAAAGCCCCTGAGATAGTTAGACATGCCATATTTATTCACTTATGACATCTTGATTAGCATGCTCGATCGGAGAAGATAATAAAACAAGAACAGACAACATATCACTTAATATCTTTATTAAAAATAAATAACATATTATCTTTTTAAACCCTAAAAATTATAAATTTTTTAATTGAGATATAAAAAACCTCAATATATTACTTGTTGTTCACGCATCCTTAATTTGAGACAAAAAATAACTAATAAATTAAATTAGGGTTATTCTTCCAAATTCAAATTTGATGGTTGATCGAGACTCCGTGGAAAAAATACAATCAGCTTAGATTTCTCACGGTTTCAAAATCTATGGTAAACGGAATCCTGATAAATGTTAATTGATCCCACTTTTGCAGAGGTAGATATACCTTCCAAGCATTACTCGTCTCATTAAAATGGATTGGTTGGCAAAGATGAGGGATCACAACAATATCTATCTCCTTTGGCTTATAAGTTTCTCAAAACTCTATAATTTGTTGCAACGTGGAGTGGCATTATATTTACAATTAGTTAGGAAAGTTTTAATTAGAAATTATTTTCTATAAATAATTTTAGAACTAATATAAATAGAAGTATATAGTTTATTTTATTAAGTTCAAGACTATTATTCAAATTTCAAAAAAAAAAAAATACTAGTTTGCAACCTCAAGGCTTGAGATCTACGTTACTTGCTGTGTCAGCATCATCAGTCTGGCCAATCTCTGCGTGATAACCAGACTCTGATACAGAGGGTGATGATGCAACAGTCTTGCCTTTATTATCTGATGATGTTGTGGGAGCCAGAAGAATGCTTTCCTCAGTCTCCGGCTTCTGTAGTAGTTGGAGCTGACTTTGCAGGACCTATTGCAAATAGCAAAAGACGGAGGCATGAGAAACATGTCAATGAGAAACCAATGTAATTTTGCTTAAAATGTCAAATATTTAAGCTCAAAGACAATCAACTAGAACAAATGCATTGTTAATGTACTAGAAAAAATTATTTGGAACTTCCGTCACCCACATCATAACTACCCATGGCTTCCACTTCTACGTTAGTGCTTGGGGGGGGGGGGGGGGGGGGGGGGTTGGGGGGTTTACATCAGGGTTTCCTATTAATCTCTCTTGTTAATATAGTGCATATAAGGCAATCAATTCCCATAAACAAAGCTGTATGAAATCGTGTAACTTTCTGTGCCACAGTATTTGAGTAATTAACATTGTTATGCATTGAATAACATGTATCAATTAACCTCGAAAAGAGTGCAGAATCAAAATCTTGCCAATATTACTAATAAGATTAACTCCACGTTGAACATTGTACAATAATAATAATAATAATCTGTTATGTGCACTCAATGATACCTCAATCTGATGTTGAAGAAAATTTTTCTGAGCTTCCAACTCAGAGTTTGGTGTATTGCACGCTCTCTCTCCCTGATACACACAAGCACCAGGTGCCTGAAAGGGGACAAAGACACACTGGGGAAGTTGAGGCAAGGTCAACTTTGAGGGTCCACCTTGGATAGAAAATTGCAGCCGTGGTTCTCCAACGACACCTTGATCTCCACCTGGCTCCATATTGGTGGTGTCAGCCAAAGGCCTCTGAACCTGAGGGACTAAGGCATATCCAGGTGACCTACAAATAAAGAAGGATTAATTCTTTCCAAAATTCAACCAGAGCCACTAGCTGGAAACACGGATTGATTAGGAGAGGACATAAATATAGGCTGGGGCTTCATCATGTCTGTAAAGTAAATAGTAGAATTGGGAATGAAGAAAGTAATCTAGCACATTAGACCTCAGATATTTGCCACGTCTTCAATCAGACTGTCGAAGCAGTCAAACCAAGATTGGTTCATGAACAAAAACTTAATACTCTATTTGGTTTCAACACACAAACGCATTACATGAATATGTTTCTGAGTTGCCAAGTTTAGAGTCCATTTCAAACTGTTTGACATGGATTGCAAACAAGAGCATGTGCGTGACAATAGAGACCCAAAGGCATAGAAACCAAACATAAGATGAGTTAAGGAATTAAGATCAGACATGGTGCACATGCTGCTTGGTAATATAAAAATATTACTACTGCAAAGAAGAGCATACCACATTATAGTGTTTGCTGAAGGATATGTGAATGACTTCTCATATACAGAAGCGGCAGCGGCAGCGGCTTGGAGTCTGACCTGATTCCTGCTCAAACTATCATCAGCCACTCCACCAGCTGAAATCCGAGTTGCAGATGTTCCAGTGCCAGTTTCTGTTCAAAATCACAAAAATTAGCTAATGAAACCCAAAGCATCAAGTCAGCTTCACTCAAAGAATATAAAACCATAAAGGGTGAGTTTCAATGCTTGCTCCAACAAGATAACTGAAAAAATGAGAACACTGAATAACAAGAACAAAATCGGAAAAATACAACCCATGAGGAAAATTGTGATTCTTTTTATATCCATGTGATACTATTTCCATCCAAGAAAATAACTATACAAAAGCTTAGTTTCCTATTTTGATCACACAGCATGATTCCATAGCTTATTAATAATGCTTTTGGATGAAACTGGCTTCAGACCTTATCCAACTAGCAGCCAGTAACACAATATGCACAGAAAAAGGGAAATGAGCTAAAATCACTTCATTCATCTGTTCTCCAAAAATAGTTGAAATCCTCAATGATTCAAGTCATCTTTCTTCTTTCATTTCAGGTAAATCATGCTTTGCCTGTGTAGAATAAAAGCCCTTTTTCTTGCCACATCCCATGTGGTAAAATTCATTTCAATTTTCTTTCTATGGTTTTTCAATGTACTTTTCATTTGCTCCATTACCTTTTCCGTTAAATTAATGAAGCTGTACATTGAATCCAATAGAAAGCCAGTCATTGAAGGCACAAAGGGGCTTTAAAGCAACAAGGATTGCGAGAGCCCATTTATTCCCATAATTGAAGGTTCTACAACTTTTGAATCAGTGGATGTGTTATCTAGACAGGGTTAGGATGGAAATGTGTTCATCCTAAGTAACTGGTCTGTTGGCATTGTCGCACACAAGTGCCTCTTGCACCAGGCATGAGGCACAGCACCAAATCAAATCGCCTCACCTTGAGACCTTTGAGGCAGCAAGATGGCGCCTAATAATAACATTGAAGATACCAATATCATTGTTCATGTTTTCATTAAAAAAATGGTGAATATAAGCTAGTATAACTACAAGACAGCCTCTACTTAATGAGTTAGATAAGGATTTAAAATGATTCATTTCCCACATGTTTCTTCAAAATTCATCAAGTTTCTTGTTCAACAACTACAATTCCAAGATTATGACCTAGAGAAAAGAAAGCAATATCATCATCAATGTCTATAATGTACAAACCATATGCACATAGGCATGCATGCATGCATGTACGTGAATATTCCAAAAGTTAACAAATATAACCTATTTGCTGACTTCTACAAAGCTGCCAGATCAGTACATATAATAACTCTGTCTGCAAACACAATTTGTCATTTATGCGTGTGCATTCAATCCAAAACAGTGCTCAAATAACATGATTTATTATAACAGCTGCTCTGTAAAATAAGCTTCAATAAAAAGAGGGTTTGTGATGATATGTCACCATTATTACCCTGTTGGTGAGTATCTGGTTGTGCTCCATGTTGTCCTCCAGCTGCATTGACACCATTTTCAGGTGGTACAACTAGCGCTCTGCATGTAGGGCAAGTATGTTGTCGCTCCAACCATGAACGCAGACAATGAACATGAAAAAGATGTCCACATAATAACTTCTTGGCTGTGGTCATCTCTTCACGACAAATAATACAGGTTGCATCACTTCTGAAAATTTATGAGGAAAAAAGTTAAGAATGACATACATATTCAATAACATGTCATAAACATAAGAGCTAGAGAAGGTGCAGAACTCACGCATCAATCTCTTCAGCTGTTGCATCTGGAAACCGATCATTCATATTGGAAGTAATCTTCCTATAACGAATGTAATCAGCAACACGAATTTTGAAATTCCTGAGTGTCTCATAAAGCTCCCGTATTAAGTGCAAAGGCACACCATAGTTCCTGCAGAAATAAACTCAGATTTAGTCGAGGAACAAGAAGGTGTTCAAGTAACAAATAGATCAAATATAGGATTGAAGTGTGGTGTATAACTTTGAATGTATTAAAACATCTATAAACAAGCAAGAGAAAAGAAATTCTACAAGAATGAAATAAATAAACAAATTGATTGATTGTAACACAAATTAATACAGCTTAAAACAAAACTCCATCTAAGCAAACAATTTCAACAAAAATCCCAACAGTTAAAAATATTTACACATGATTCTTGGCCACCACCCACAGTGCTTTCTACAATACCCACTTTCAACTGTCTTTCAATCTACACATTGAAACAAGTTTTTCTATAGTACAATTGCAATGCCCTATACCATCAACAAAATTTCTAATGCACTTCAATCCCATAAAGGGCTTCAAGATAAATAGGTTGAAAATCAGTATAAGGAAGCGACAACAACAAGGTCAACCAGAGGTGTAATCTCGATGTCATTCCAAGAAGAAACACGTGTCCATGGGTGGGCATGCAATGTTATAATGGATCAGGAAAGGGGTGCTGCAGAAATTAAAATCAGACCCAATAGCACAACAGCTATCTTGTTAAACCAGTTCCATGTTTTCCAAATCCTCCCTTTATAACAGTTTTCAAACAAGATCTAGAGGAGAACTTATCTGGCATGCCCTTCTAGAAATATAGAAATGCTACTCCTGCCATTGACGTTCCTTTCTAGGTATTAAAAGGTAGCATTCCAAAATAATTGTAAATGCAAATAGAAAACGTGCAAATATAAATGAATGTGCGTGTATGAGCGCATGTACACACACATGTCAAAAATTGAAAAAATAAACCATTTTGCAAGAGATATTAATGAAAATAACCATTAAAAATCAGATCGATAGTAGGAAAGATCCTATAGTTGGAATACATCCTACCATTCAAAAACTCCAAGAGCCTGATAATATCTCTCCAATGAAAATTAGTGGGAAGATGTTACAATATTTGCCAAGTAAAATTTGTCTATCTACAACTCATCATTGTGGAAGCAAGTCAACATCACATAGCATCATTCACAAGTGTTATATCTATACATGATCAAATACTCTCATTGCAGAATGTAAATGCATATAACTTTGCATGTATTACATACTCTCTCAATGATCCAACAATATCATAGCTGATAAAAACATAATGTCCATGTGGGTGAGCAGGGTAAAATACAAAATATATATATATATACACACACAAGATGCCAGAATGATAATTAATGTCAAACATGATTACTTACATGAAAATGACAAGGAAGAAGCACAGGTACATAGACAAGTGAAGCAAGTCCCGAACAAATTCCAAATAAAAGGTGTAAATAGGCTTTTTTTCCCATTGTCCTTCCATAAGCATGTCGCTCACATAGAAAACATATTTTACAAATGTTGACACAGTTGTTGTCGCCAGTATCATGTACCTGAGATTCAAAATGGTAGACATTAATTAATGCAAACATGAACACAGGAATTTCAAACTGCAAACAAGTGTGTTCCTGAGTGTAGAATTGAGTAATTTCACAAGCATGGAGAAATCAAAATCGATATTGCTTGGTTTTCTTACAATAACATCCAAGTTTTCTAGAATTGATTTCAAGAATCCAGGTAACCTGAGACGGGACATCTAGATAACATCCAAATAAAAGATAATAAACACCAATTAGAACACAGCATTTATGGCTGCTGCTGATTTTTCCAGGACCACACTTTTGGCAGCATGAGTGCAAATTAAAATCAGATCAAAATTTCTTTCAAGCTGAAAACTCCCATGCAGCTTTGATCAAATCTACAAGCACTTCCCCGGTTAATCCTTGACATGCTAAGATTACAGCCATCTCTAACTATTTGTAGCTCAAGTTCCATTTGAGATTAAATCAAAATTCAATTTCAAGCTGAAAACTCATGTTCAGTTTTTATCAAATCTAAAGAAACTCAAACCCTACCCCCCCCCCCCAACACACACACACACACACCAAAAAAAAAGAACGAGGCTATATTACAGATATAGGCATCATCTATATGACTTCTAAATTAATTTTTTCTTTTCCTTTCACAAAGAAAAGTATGCTAGAAATGAGGAGTTCAAGATTTTTCCAGAACATAAACACAGGCCATCACTAGCTTCAAACAATTTACTCTTTCATCATGTAAACTTCCTTTATTCAATTTTTTTGTGCAAATCAGTCCAAATATGCATGCCCATTAGTAGATCCAAATTCTGCAATAAATATCAGGCTACAAGTCTAGTAGCAAAAATGATGTCAGAATCACAAAAAACACTTAAAATGTTCAGATGACCTATTGATAAGTTAAACTAATCAACCATAACTTTCAAAATCAAGTAGGAAGAAAGAAAGAAATGTCACTTAAATTGATAGCTTGCAATCCCATAACTTTCAAGATTGTGTACAAAGAAATAACTAACACTCAAAACTGATAACTTCCCCCATATCCTGAAAACTAGTAAGTCGCAAACAGTCATATTTCACCAAAACTTGAAAATTGAAACCAACCACAACTCCATCATTGTCATGGTTCCAGTTTTAACCAAAACTTGTCCCCCATTGACCAATCTGGAGTTGAAGATACAAAGTTAAAAACAATTAACCTGCAAGATAACTATTTGTAGCACAGTAATGATCAATTGCATTGCTATATGACCAAGTTTCTCTATATTTTAAGATTGTATCTCTCAAGCCTCTACTTAACTTCCATGTGTTCTCTAAATACCATTTGAGTAATTTGAAAACCAATGAGCATACCATTTGTTCTTATGCTCTGGTTTTGGTTTCTTTTTCTTATTCTATTTTTCCTTGGAATATACTCCACACAACTCAATACGATATCATTAATGCAGCTGACCAGTTAAGGTATGAGATTACTAGCTATTAAGAGCCAGCATAAACAAAAACATAATAAAAGATATAAGGGGAACATCTAGATGGCTCAATAATTCTGGCAGTTGAATGTAAGAACATGATGTAATTGTGATGAAATAGAAGATACATGAAAGGGAAAAGGCATGAGCACATTAACTTACTCGAACGAGAAGAAGAGAGACACTGAAGCCTGCCTTGTTTCAAGCAAATACTTTACTGAACTGTACAAAAACAGGCTGTCTAGGAGAAAAAGGAAACCCAGAAAAGAAACAATCCGAACATGAGATAACCAGTTAACAGATGGTGTTGTCTCAATGTATTCAACCCTCTTTTGAGCCAACCAATGCAGAGACTTGATTAATAACAAGGTGGTGACCATGGCAAGAAAGGTTACGGAGAAGTCCTGCCTAAAAATAGTAATGGCAAAGAGAATTTCCATGAGCTCTCTCCACGACTGCTCATTCAACCTCTCAACTTCAGCTTCACGGAGGGAACCAAGGAATAGCCGCTTAATGAATTGCCATAAAATGCACATAATGACTAAACCCATGTTGAGAAGAAGGACTAAAGTGATCTTAGAGGTGGATAAATAAACCATAGCTGGGTAAAACTGGCCTCTACTGTTGAATGCATGATAAGTTACAGCTAGAGCACCCACCAAACTGAGGCCCGCGTATGTGCGCAGCCGCATCATTTTTTCGTCCCAATCTACATAATCAACACGTAAATTATTGATTAAAACAAACCCTAATTACAATTCCCCACTTAAAAATAATCAACAGAACATAACAAATGAAACCCTAACGAATCTAGAAAGAAAATCGAAATCACTCAGAAACCAACAAACACAACTATTTACCAAAATCAAAATCCGTTACAGATCCTAATTTTGAAAAAATAAAGGGAAAAAAAAACAGCACTGATTCAACAATCGAAGGATTAGAATCAGAGAATTAAAATTTAAATCATTGCAAGGAAAAAATGAAATTGGTTACCTTTGTAAGAATATAGCTATTCCTGTAACGCTAAAAAAACAAAAAATTAAAAGATTGCTTTCGAACTCTATGCGGTGGTGTTTGTGGCTTTAGATTTTCCAGGAGAAAAAGGAGAACTTGTTCGTTGATCCGTAATGATGATACATATGTCGAGTCACCCTACCCAATTAAGAGAAGCCACGTCTCTTAGGAGTTGGCTTTTCCTCATCCCGTTCGAATTTTGACAGGTTCGGGTCCGAATTACAAGTTTCTCAAAAAAAAGAAAAAAACAATTCTCTCATAGGGACAGGATATGCATATCTGATTTGGGAAATTTTGTTAAATAAAATTCATGATGATTTGATAAGAAAATTTACTAACTAATTTGATATTTGATATGAATTGGTTTATTTAATAGATTTAAAAGAAATTAAATAATTTTTTATTTTAAAAAATTAATAATTAACAGTAAAATTTAAAAAATAATAAGATAAAAAATAAAAATAAAAACCATGTAAACTTTTCAAACCAATAATATGTGATATTAAATTAAAAATATTATACATAAAAAACTATTTAAACTTAATTTTCAGTAAATATAATATTGAATAATGAATTATCACTATTATTATTAAAATAATAATTACTCTTCTCATTATTATTATTATTATTATTGTCACTATCATTACAGTTACTACTATTACTATTATTATCCATAAATAATATCATAATTAATATTAGTATTATTATCACGATCACTATCATTACCATTTTTATTATTGTTATTATCATCGCTATTATTATTATTGTTATTATTATTATTATTATTATCACCATCACTATAACTAATATTATCATTATTTTTATTTTTATTTTTATCATTATCATCATTATTATTATTACTATTATAACCACAATTATTATTATTATTATTATTATTACTGCTGCTGCTATCACAATCATAATTATTATTATTATTATTATTATCACAGTTACTATTATTATTATTAATATCATCACCACAATTATTGGTATTATAACCACTACAACTATTATAATAAATTATTTTTATTATTTTTGAAATAAAAAAAATTATAAACTTGTTTTTGAATGATAAAATCATAAATCAAAAAACTTTGACAAAAAAAATGAAATAAATAAGAAATCAAATAAAAAAGGACCAAACTAAAATAAATATTATTACTATTGAAAAAACCATAAATTTGATTTGAAGAGTAAAATTAAAAACTATAAAAACTTTGATAAAAAAACCAAGAGAAAAAATAAGAAATCAAAAGTAAAAGGACCGAATTGAAAAGCATAGTATACATAAATTAGAATTGAAGGAATAAATTGTAAATAAATAAAACTCAAACGAAAAATAAAATGATCAAAATCAAAATAAAGAGGATGAATTCTAAAACATCAACAAAAAACAGAGATATGTTTAGGAGGACTGAAACTATAAAATGAATAAAAACAAAATAAAAAATTAAAAGAATGAAAATTGAAATGAAAAACAACACATATGATAAATTATAATTGAATGATAAAATTGAAAAATCAAAAATAAAAAGGACAATTGTGTACTTTAGCCGTCGAAAAGAGAAAAGAAAGAAAAAATAAAAAAAAAATTGATCATTAGTGACAATCCAACTATTATAAGCATACACACGCCACACCATATAAAAGATAACACAGTTGTGCATTTAAGGAGACAGTATATAGCTTGATTTAGCCATCGGACGGCGTTACACGCTCACTTGAATGACATGGATGCCATACACTCATCGGTATGTGTTAAGCATGCACTAACAACTTTTTTATTAAAAAATAAAAAACAAAACATAAAAAAACCAAAACACCTCCCATGACCCTCTTAATTATACAACATACTTATGTGAAAAATACCCTCAAAGGCAAAGCTTTTTTTTTTTTAATCTTTTCTAAGGTTAAAAACATTATTTTGTTGTGCACAAAAAGTGGAAAAACCTGAAATACCCTTATCCAACAACCCAATTTTTTTTTAATCTCGAGGGCAAAGAAGTATTATTGTTTTGAAAATTGTGAAAAGTAAAAAAAAATCATTAGTTAACAGTTCTAAATTTTATTGACTCTAGGGTTAAGAGAATATTTTTACTATATTAAAAAAATTGAAAATAAACATATACCCTCAAACAATTTCTTAATAACCATTGAGCTAGAGAAAAAGATCAAAAAACCCTCAATCAAAGGCTTAATTTAATCCGTTTAAAGGTAAAAGAGTAATTTTATTATAGCAATTCACAGTAATCTATGTGCGTATAACTATAATGAAACCCTCACGTGGTTTAGCTTTTATTAATGTTCTACTTCTACCATAGTCTACATTTAAATAAAAAATGATATTATTACCTTAAATAAAAAAAAATGAGGAAAAAGAATCATAGCAACAAGAAAATCAAATGCCAAAAAAATCCACAAATTACATTATAATTATTAAAAAAACAAAAACCAAAACTTATTGCAAAAACATTATGTACTCCCTTGTAATGCACTCTATTCTAAAACGATGTTGAACTTCTTCTTAATTTTTTGAGATTTTTTATTTCAATCATCAAATTATTATTTTTTTTATTTCTTAAAAATTGTGTTATATGTAATTTTAAGCTCATAATTTATTTTAATTAGTTTTCTATAGAGTTCTTAAAGTGTAAAAAACATTTTAATATTTGGTTAATATTTAATTTTTTGAAAAACAATTTGGCTGTGTTAAATAAGAAAAATGAAAATGTTGAGATCTAATTTGATGTAATGGCTTAAATAAATGGTTTTTTCTTTTTACCCTACTATTCATAATGCACTTTTTCTCTTTTTCTTTTTCCCTTCAGATTTTTTCAAAAACAAAATTTAGTCTTTTTTTTCAATTGAACATTTTGCTTCAAAATTTTATTTTATTTATTTTTCAGTCTCTATATTTCAAATATGAGAGAAACTTGTCTAAAAATAACGAATGTGAAAGAAAGTTGACGAATGATTAATTTTTTAGTACAAAACTAGTTGTTTTTAATGTTAAATGATTTCATTTTAAAGACAGAGTTCCATTCAAGTTTTTTTCCCCTTTATCTCACTAAAAAAAAGATTGGGCTTGATGAGGAATTTTTTTTTACCTGGCTTGATTCAATTTAAGCATGCTTTAAATTGATAGATTAGTTTTTTTAAGTCTATAAAAGTGTTTATAAATACAAATATATTGAAAATCTATTGTTTAGATGAAAAAATTATCAACCCTGATGTTTTACCGTCTCTTTGATGGTCATTAAGCTTCCCAAGTAAACCTAATCACCTAGTGTTTTTTTCTCCTCCTTTTAATTTAAATTGAAAATCAATAAAATCATTTTCTTATCCTTAATTTTATTTGATCATTTTATTGAAAATATCTATTGTATAATTAAATGAAAGATGGCTTCTAAAAAATATTATTAAATCAAAGAAAATTGATGATTTTAATCATGTGTGTTTATTTGTTATCTAAATTGATATATTTTAATTCAAAACATTATCTTCTTAATAGTTTTTTAAAATAAGTTAAGCAACCTCCTATTCAATATTTCTATATTTTTTAAGTCAAGCCAAGTCTTGAAATTTCTTAATTAAAATTCATTTTAAAAGATTAATTAAGATGTATCTAAGATATTATTTAATAGAGTGTTGTTCAATTTCTACTCTATTTTTAATAAGATTATAACATATTTTTCTAATATTAACAAATATTTTTTTTATACATTCCTTCATGATATTTATTTTTAATTTTTTCTTTCTTAAATTTTATCCATGCATATAAGTATGTGATATTGATAAATAATGATATATTCCATGAAGCTTTTAAATGACATGCTATAGTGCTTAAATGATTTAATGTGTTAATGCCAATATGCTATATGAAACATGGTTGTGTGCCACATGCATTAATCTTGTTTTAATTGTTAAGTAAAACACAATTAATGCCATATAAATATGAATATGTATATTATATGTTGCACATATCCTTGCGATGATTTAGACATGTTTAAAACAAACAAGAAATTATCAAATAAGCAAGGAAAGAAATTGTGAAAGTCAAGAAAAAAGAACTTGTAAATATAATGGCTATCGACTTCATCAATTAAGATTTTGTAATAGGGTTTTGCCAAAACACTCGACTTGTTTAAAACACCTTGCAATATCCATACAATCTAAACAAACTTAAAAGAACCAAAGTAAACCAAGAAAAAATTGAAACATAAAAATAGAACATTGGCTGGATAATAGTTAAAACGGTCAAATTATTTTTTAAAATGGTCTAGCCATTTCTTAAAATAGATAGTTCATTTCAGGAAATTTTCCAAAAACTACTTTAGATTTTTAAAATGATCTAACCAATTTTAAAAGGGTTTGATCGATTTTAAAATCGATGTAGCCAATTCTCCAATGAGCAAGAAATTATATCTACTGATTAGTTTAAATATTTCTTGGATAAAATAGTGGTGGAACTCCTGAGGCAAATATCAGCATACTTTCTCTCAAAAATAACTTTTGGTTTATTTAATATTATAGATGGGTTTATCAAAATCAATACAGTAATTTTTGAGTCAAAATTGGGATGAAATCTAACTTTTTAGGCATAAAATAGCAGGGGCTTAATTTTTCGACGCTTCTCTGCTTAAAAAAAAATAAAATAAAATAAAAATAAAAATGAGGCCACCACACAATGCATCATCTGCGTATATTTAAAAAAAATCAAGAAAGAAAAATATAGAGATATTTCAAGAGAAAATACATGTGAATTTGATTTTAAATTTAAATTAATTTTTACTTATATATATATATATATTCATATTTTTAGCCAATTGAACGTTTGTTTTTATCTCTCTCTTTAAATAAATCTGAATGAATTAAATGTATGATTTCTTTATTAGTTTAATTTTAAATGATTTCTTGCTCTGCATTTTCACCAGTTTTATGCTTTAGTTGATCAATTTGTTTTTGAAAATGGTGATTTTTTCTTAGATTTTATTTTTTTAAAATTAACATTTATTATGATTCTATTTTTTTTGTGTTTTTTAGTGAATTTGCTTTCATAATCCTTATATATATATATATATATATATATATATAAAATTTAAAAATGAATCATGTGAAAAATTGTTTAAGGAATTAACTGATAAACATTACAAATTTGAAGCTTACAAAATCATCCTCAATGAAAGTGAAGCCGGATTTTCGGATAAAACGTGAGGAGGTAAATTGATGGAAAGTAAACTCCTGGTAATGAATTGGTAGGAATCATAAACTTGAGGGGGTAAAATAAATCTTAGCCCAACCAAATAGGAAAATGAATAAATATCGAACGACAGTAACATGATTTTTATCATTAACAAGAACAAGAAACAGAGGCGAGCAAAAAAGGAAGAAAGCAGAGAGATGGCATTGACGGTGGTGAAGGGAGCATTGAAGTCGATCAGAGAGAAAGGATTTGGAGCTTTCTTACGAGAGATCAAAGAAGAAGGCTACCTGTACTCACCAACTTTGTCTATCTATATATTTATTTTTCTAATCTCGAAAATAATCAGTCCAAAAAAAACCCTGACTTGTTTTTGATTTATTTTAGCATATTTTTTTATTTGCAATTAAAAGATGCCCTTTTCTTCTTGATGTGTTGGGTTTTACAGATTCTGAGAGCAAGGGAATAAGAATTTCTATATTTTTAATGGGTTGTCTGTGAAATATAAATCGGATTGAGGAACTGAAGACTTCTGTTAGTTGTTTTGGAATTGATTAAGCTGAATGAGAAAATGGGCAAAGATAAAAAGAGGATACTGACTGCTTATTTCCTTTGCTTTCTTGTTTCAGGAATGCTCTTGCCGATGGAAATCTTTTGTAAGTTAAAAACTCTTTAAAAATTCTAAATTATTATTATTTAAAAAATTACCGAAGATTGTAGCAAAGATTTGATTCAATCCAACAAATTATTCTTCTTGTTTATGCATTTGCATTGGTGAAAATTATGCTAGTTGAATTAAGGTGCCCTTTCACTGCTCGAGTCCCAATAAGCCCTTATAACCACACTCTTGCGTTTTGATCTCCTTACCCGCTCTAGATCGACGTTTCATTATACATATTTGGGTAAACTTGGTCTTGCAATTTTTCCTGTCTCGTCATATTTCTGTTTCACTTGTGAGCTGGGTGAGCCTTCTATCTATTGCTGTACTCAGCTATATCTCCATATCTTATAGGAGCCTTTATGAATGTTTTTATTCTTAATGTTTAGTTGATTTTTATATTTGTAATTTGATTGATTTTAGGCAAACCAAAATACACAACATTGGTGCAAAGCTTGTTGGCGTTGACAAATTTGGTAACAAGTATTATCAGAATCTCGAAACCATACATGGTTAGTTTTTCTTTCTCATTTTCATATAATGCGTTTCTTTACCACTGTCAGATCTATGCATGTTCAAGGTGATGACAACTATGTCACTTCACTGTGCAGTTGTGACATGTGTTATTCCTACCATGACAATATTTTGAAGAGTTTTACCTGATTATTCATGTAAATTTATAGTTCATGAGTGGTTGAACTTTTTTATCAGTTTCAATTCTAGGATCTATCACCGACCTTAAGCTATGTATCATGTAAGAGATCCCATTTCTGTTGAAGGTCCAATTTTTCTTTTCTTTTCTTTTTTTTCAAGCCTTCTCATCTTTTTTTTTTTTTTTTTTTTTTTGAGGATGCTATATCTTCCTTTTGGTAATCTTGTTCTTATTCTCATTCAGTAAAATAAAGTTTCCTGCACAACATTCCTGTCATTTTAAAGCACACACCATCTAGACAAACTCGTTCTCATAACCAAGGCAATTATCACAAGCAACTGATGTCTTTTCACTGGATGTTGAAATGAGCCCTGATGCTTATGACCGCTCGTTCCTGATTGTAATGTTGAGAGGATAAGCTCGGTGGTTTTGTCCACAAACTTTGGGGGACTTTTTAATAATCTGCCCCTGGGTGATGTGATGGGTTTTGTGGCATTATGTTGCACTAATCCTCGTCTAGCTGATGGTTACACCTTGTCTTCAAAGAGGAGGTTGCCAGTTTACATTTCCTCTCTTCAAATTATCAACAAAGCTTTTGTGTCTTTGCTGAATGATATCATCAATTTGATGTGTTTGTCAGAAGAACACTTGGATGCCTTCCTCAATATTTAGTAAGTTACTATGTAATAAGCTAAGTCTCTTGGCTTCCTTATGGTGTTTGACATTTGGAGCTTTGTGAGAGATTTCTCTAGTTTGATATTTAATCGGATTTGGAAAGAGCTTCTATATTAGGATTTTTTTTTCAATCTAGATGGTGACTCATCCTCACTATTTTTTTTGTATTTTTTTCTTCATGTAAGAACCTTTTCCCATTTGGAAAAAAATGAAAAGAGAATTTTTCTTTTGCAAATCCATTGCTGAATGTCTTTATGGCCATGTAATACTGGAAAGTGCATCCTCTTCCTGGTTCTGAAAGCTCTTCTTTTCAGTGTTATTAGTGCAAGATATATATCACTCTTTTAGGACCTAACACGTATAGATTCTTTATATATCTATGATGCATTCTTATTCCCGCCCTTTTTTTTTTTTTTGGAATTTGGAAAATTAGATTGTTTCATTTTTTATGGGTTTTTATTTTAGTTTTCCATGCATGTCTGTGGCTCCTCAGAACTTCACTTTAGGAGATGAAGAAAACAATAGTGGGAAGTGGAGTGGACTATCCCTCTCCTCATTTGGCTTCTCCCTATTTTAGTTATTTACCACTATTTTTTTTTATTAGTTAAAGGAAATAAGATAACCAGAGTGGAGCATGCCTCGCCTCATATAGACGAATCCAACTATTTTGGAGGCTGAGGCTTTGTTGGTGTTTTATCAGTAATTTACTGTTATTAGTCTCACCTCTATGATGTCATTCTCCAATTCCATTAGTGTGTGAATGCACTTGATGCTAAAATCCAATTGACTATTACAATGAGCCTATATGAACACGTTTTTCTTTTTTCTTTTTTCTTTTTTAAAATTCTCATCTTTTGCCCTTGGAAGAAAGGAATATAAAGAGGCAAGTCAAAAATGAGAAGAATGGGAGGGTGGTGACTTCGGTGCTTTCCTAGTTACTTGAGCTATGATTTACTTGCCGCTAGGATGTTACTAGCAACCAGTAGGGACATGTCCTGAATCATATAGTTATTGCCATCAGATTGGATTTAATGTTTCTGTGGCTTATTTAAATGTGTGGTCCAGTTACAGCCATCACCAAGACTATTGGAAAGTGTTAATGCCTCAGGAAATTTAGACTGTCCTGTAGAGTGTAATAAAGTCGTGTGAAAGCTACTGATTCAAGGTCTTCAAGGTTTGCTTTTATGCCTTAAGCGCTTTGCTTTTGACTTGATGTGGCATTTTGCAGGACGGCACCGGTGGGTTGAATACGCTGAGAAGAGTCGCTACAATGCTTCTCAAGTACCACCAGAATGGCATGGTTGGCTTCACTTCATAACTGATCATACTGGGGATGAGGTAACCCTCTCACGTAATTGGTGAAATATAATCTGAAAATTCATTTTGACAAAAACAATTGGCTTTTGTTGCAGCTTCTGATGTTGAAACCAAAGAGGTACAGTGTTGAGCACAAGGAAAATCTATCTGGAGAGGGAGAGGAGTACATATACCATTCTAAAGGACACACCCTCAATCCTGGGCAGAAAGACTGGACCAGATACCAATCTTGGCAACCCACTAAGACCGAGTAATCCCTTGAGTCCCACCTATTTCATGATATTCAGAACCAATTTGATTGAATAAATGTTGTGTACTTTGTTGGAGCCTCGAAGTTTTGATTTGTTCGCTTCACCGCAAGAGCCTTGAACAAAGCAAGTTTTAATAATTTTATCGATGATATTCAGTTTGAATCATGGCTATGTGGAAGCATGTGCATATGCGTTATCATTGAACTACCGAGACCATTGGTATTAGTTTTCTACTCTCTTTTGAAGTTTTTTTTCTAGACTAGCGCAGTAGAAAAAATATATTTCCCAAACTACTATAACTGAAAAATAATTCTCAAGTATATGCGTAATTAGGTTTGTAGTGTCAAGTAACAAATTTCAACTTCAAGTTTTTGCTTTCTCAAATAATTCATTTATGCAGGAGTCAGCATGTTTTTGTTTTTATAAATATCCCTCTAGCATAAAAGAAATAAAAATAATCTAATGGTTAGAAAAAAAGATGACATGGAAAAAACAAGAGAAAAGAAGAAAAAAATAATGAGGTGTTGAAGATATATCTAAAACTCTTAATATCACTAAAAAGATTTCGAAAGAAATGAATTTATAGACATCATAAAAAGCCAATTTTAAAATTAGTGATGAGTTATACATATAATCTATAGGTAGTTTTATATTTACTTGTTAGTATCTCATCACTAATTTTAAAGTTGGTTTTTTATGATGTCAATGGATTTGTCTTGTTGATATGTTTTCGGGAGCTCCGGGGTGTCTTCAACGTCTCCTTTCTTTTCTTTGTCATCTCTTGTTTTTTATTTATTTTTTATAGCTATTAGATTATTTTGATTTCTTTCATGCTATTGAATATTTATAAAGAAAGCATGTTGACTCTTGCATGGGTGATTTATTTGAGAAAACAAAAACTTGGAATTGAAATTTATTTGTTGTATTTAGGGGTGATTATTTTTGGTTCGGTTCGGTTTGGTTTTTATAAAAAAAAGTAACCAAACCGAATTTTTTTTAAAAACCAAAACCGGTTCAAACCAACCGGTTTTGATTCGATTCGGTTTTTATAGGACAAAACCCGGTTCAAACCAATTTGGGTTTGGTTCTGTTTTTTCGGTTTCGGGCTTAAAAAACCAAAATCAAACTGAACCGGTCGGTTTTTTTAATATTTAATCTGTTTTTTTTTTGTTTTTTTTTAATTGATTTTTTAGTTTTTTTATTCCCCTCTAATTGTACTACATGTGCTTCATTTTGCGGGGGGATAAGCCATCTTTATGCCACCATGGGTTGGCTCTCAAAATTGATGTTCAGATCATTAATCATCACTGTATAAAACGGGTTATTATATGGGTTTTCAACAATTGGATGCAAGAGGTTCAGTTCTTATAAATGTACTTCACAGTTACAAAAAACATCTTCCTTTTAATTTAATATCTCCATTTAGAATTGCCCGTTCCGAAGGTGAGGATTGGATGAAGCTTCCTATTTGGTTGGCGTTAAGTCTTTCTGGAGATTGTTCTGGTCTATTATTCAAATACTATTTATTATTCAACATAATAATATATATATACACACCACAAACCGATCAACAAGCGCATCTAATGCTATACTAGTTTGGAAATATTGTTTTACTGTGCTCCTCTAGGAAGAAACTCCAGCGGGAGGATATGAATTTAATTTAATTATATTGAAAATAATTTTTTTAAATAATTTTTTTTTTATTTTGATGTATTTCTAAATAAAAAACACTTTAAAACATCACCGCTATTACAATCTCAAACATGTCATCTAAGAACCATTTAAACTTTAGAACCCAAAGGATTTCAACTTTAACAGATAAAATATTAGAAGGGAAATTAAGTTCTATAGAGAGGAGAAGATTTTGTGAAGGCTTATTCTAGGATGATTTTATTCCCATTTCTCAACTTGTTATTCTCACTTTATCAGTTTTTGTAACTAATATGATCTTATTAAATATGTATCTTGATAAATGCACAATTCCTTAATTCTAAAATAATTTTTATGTTACTCTCACCAAAATAGTAAGACAAAAAAAAAAAAAAGAGACTAAAAAACCCTATATTTTGATAATTTTATCTTTTCTCTGGCTGCTTCAGGTTTTATACTTTATAATATTTCATTAGTGTATCTTGGAGGATCCTGACTTGCTAAATAGCATTGTTTTAAAACCAAAACTGACATGGTTGATTCACTAATGGCTCAGGTAATTTGGGGTCTAGTTTGAGCCGGGTCTCAATAAAAATAGGGAAGGATTAACCACGTGTAATTTAGTGAAAAATCTAGATTAACCTGGAACCTCATTATCCAAAAAAATAAATTTGGGTTGACTAGTAAACTGGTTAGCTCTAAAAAATCTAATTAAAACTTATTATTTTTTTTTTTTAAAATAATGTTATATTTTTTATAAAATAAAAAATTTGAGTTGATATAATTTAACCAACAACAAATGAACAGTGAGCTAGTTTTGTGGAAGGAGTTGAGGACACAAATGTTAACATTGTTGTGGTAGTAAAGTGAGTTTTCCACTCCATTTTAAAAAAGTTTTTATTTTGAAAAAAATATTAAATTAATGTTTTTTATTTAATATTTTTTAATGATTTTAATGTGATAATATCAAAAATAAAATAAAAATTTTAAAAAATCATTTAAATATATTTTTTAATAAAAAATATCATATATTACAATACTAAATATACTTAGAGGTCGTTTATTTGCGTCGTTGCTTCTGTGTTTGAAGCAACCACAACAAACATTATATTTAGTTATGTAAAAAACGCAATTTAATTTTGGTGAGGCCCATGATAATTCACGTTTTGCACGTAATTTTGGCGAAGCAATTCCTGACTGCTTTTTGAATTTCAATGTTTATGTGCACAGTGCAATTCACTAGCACTGTTCACGTGAACAGTGTAATTCATTTTTTTTTTCCAGTGTGTTTATTTTTTATACATTTATTTTTTTAAAACTAGTCTCGAGTGAATTAAATTTACTCGTATTGTCATGTAAACAATATTTTTTTCTCAAAAAACTAGTGTAGAGTGAATTAAATTTACTTGCACTGTAATATCAAATCAATTTTATTCTTGATAATATTTTATCTAATTTTATTTCACGCTCAAAATTTATAAAAACTGTAATTCTTATTGGATGAATTTTGTACTTAATTGAATTGTAGATGGTTTAATGGAATAATAAAAAATATTTTATATAAAGTATTATTTATTTTATGAAGTAATAGCAATAATTAAATCTACAACATTTAAATTTAAAACCATCAATATTAATATATATTTTTTAAAATTATTTTATAACCTTAATTTCAAAAGCATTCTTAACTAAATACATTAAACTACTTTTTGTAACCTCAATTTCAATCACAGTTTTAACCAAACATCTATTTTTCAAACAAACTTCAATTAAAAGTATTTTTATAAAATAATTTTTTTCAAATCACAACCAGCTACCGCAATACCAAACACACTCTAGCATCTATATACACAACATTTATGTTATAGAGAAAACAGGTGAGGGCAGTAGTGTCCAAGAAAATGACTTCAATTTTTAAAAAATAAAATATTAACCATAATATACTGTTTTTGTTACTAATTACTTTTTCTTAATATAAAGAAGATCAGTTTTAAACTTAATTACTTATTAAGATTTTAATAAAATAGAAGAGACACATTAAATAATACCATTTTAATCTCTATAATAAGTAATAGAGTGAGAGTAAAAAAAAGTGCAATATGAATAATATCAACGTTATTTTTTTCTTTATTTTTCAATTCAATTCCGCTTGTTCTAAACAAATTCATTTTTCAATTCAGTTCAGATTTTATTTATTTTCAATGTGTTAAAATAAAGCACGTGAGTTTTTAAAACGTAACAAAATCAGAACAGAGATTAAAAAAAAAAACACTAGACAGAACTTATAGATTCTATTTTTTTTTTATTTTAAAAATATATTTTTAAAAAATATATTTTTTTATTATTTCAAATTAATATTTTTTTAATATTTTAAGATAATTTTGATTAATTGATGTCAAAAATAATTTTTAAAAAATAAAAAAAATATTGTTTTAATATATTTTCTAATAAAAATATTTTAAAAAATAACCCAACCACATTTCCAAACACAAATTCATAATACACTTCCAAACACCCACATAATACAAAGGCAAAATCCATTAAAATCCTTGTACATGGACATATAAAACAATAAAAACAAGAAAAAACAAAAATACAGGAGCAAAATGAACCAATAAACTGAGAACAGGCAGGTATTAGCACACGCAAACTACCTTTTGCCTTCCTACAAAGCCAATTCAAGTTGAAAGCCAATCCACGATTGCAGAGATAAAAAGTGATCACAATCTTACATGCCCGAGAATCAAGACACCAAGAGAACTTCCTGGAAATAAAAAGTGAAGATAGTGAAAACTTTTTAATGGTTTTCAAAACTAAGAATCAGAATAATTGACCAGCGCATCATGCAATTATTATTATCTGATAAAGAATTCAAACAATCATGATTATGGAACCAAATTTGAGATGCACTTTCAGTCTTCAGGAGTCGCATTTCATTTACTCTAAAACGGCACATTTATCATTTGGAACCATAATACCTAGATTAAGCTACCTATGTCCTGGTTCAATGTTGAAGAAAGCTCTCAAGTAATAATTCACGTCAAATGTATTGCAAGAAAGATAGTCCATGCAATCAAAATCTGAATGCGGGTCCATGTGAGAACACATCTGCATTCATGCATATGCGTATATCTTATATTGGATAATAATCAATATGCTCCTATTTACAAGACTGATCCTGATGCTGTAGAAGGCTTGAAGTGACATATATAATGAATCTACAATATCCACGTAACTCATAGACTGTGAAACTTACCAAGCATACACTATGCACATGGGCAAAGTCTCCTGGTATGCCAAAGTGAACCATCACAGGAAAGCAATGATTGTGTTCGAGTATACAAGCATGCTCCTGGATTCTGATGAAACACAGAAAAAACATAATTGATAGATTGATTAGCTTCAAGAAATCAATTCATTTTTAGAATCCTAACTTCTGATTTTGACAACATCAATTCTTCTTTGATTGTAAATGGTACAGGGCTCAAAAAACAATAATTTCTAATGTTCTATGCAAATTGATCTAAGATCTTTCCACCTCTGCCAGTTCTAATACCATTAGTAAATTGCCAATTGGGCAGAAGAGATTTAAGCAAGAGATGCTGAAGTAGACTGCTCAAAAGGTACTGCAAATTTTCCCTTGTAGTAAATTGCTATAACTTTGTCAAGAAGGGAAAATATACCAAGTGTCTTGGAGCATCTTCAACAACCTCAGCAGGTTGATCTGTTCCAATGCTTGCTAAACAAGCTCCTTTGCAACTCATGTATTTCTGCATACTGTCCACAAAGAAAGATTCCAGAAAAAAACATATATAAAAAACATAAAGCAAAATGAGACTTGCATCACATCGGAGTCCAAATTGTGCTCTCTACCAGAAGATGAAACCAGGGCATCATTTTTATGTGTCCATAGCATTGACCGAAAAAAAATGAAAAACTCACTATTCACAATCGAGTAATTATAAAACAAAATTGAGATGAAGCAAATAGTAATAATTAACACTTGATGTTTAATTGTTAAAACTTAAAACCCTTCGAGAAAAGGCATTTTTCAATGTCTCAACTCTTACCAAATTCACAATCAAGTGTTTCAGCTTTAATTTTTAACAATTAAGGTTGTCAACATTTTAAAAGCGCACAATTGATTGCAAAATTGGAAGCCTGTGAAGTTAAAGGTTGACGTGTTGTTAAGTGGTGACATTGATTTATGAGATCAGATATAACTAAAGGCACACCTATAATTTCCTACAATTTCAAAATATTCTTTTATATGATAAAGGTAAAATTAAATTAAATTAAAAAACAATAAAAAAAGACACCCCTCTATCTAAAATTAAATTAAATTAAAAAACAATAAAAAAAGACACCCCTCTATCTTGCAACAACCAACTCCCACCTAGTAATGAACCTTAACCCACCACCACCACCACCACCACCATTCATAGAAAACTGCTACTACCACAAATTCTGCCCCACAGACACTTGGAAAAAAAACCCATGCCCAATCTATTTTTGACCAAGCCAACAGAAGCCCAAACCTGCTACCAACACATCCTCCACCACTTCTATCTCATGTTCATTGCTGAGCCACCATAAATTAGCAGATCTACATAATAAAAGAAGAGCACCTACACCTTTTCATCAATTCCTCTTTTTACCCACTCCTACTCATAACAACCACATCTTAACAACCTCACCTCTTCCTCTTCAGCCACCACCACACATAGCCAAAACTTCTTTTTATTCATTAGAGAAGGGGGGGGGTGATTTGTGGAGAGATTTTTCCCTCTTGCATGAGATTTGTTGTTGAGGTTTTTTTTTTTTTTTTTTTTTTTAAATTATTGTGTTTAATAAGGTGTTCACACGTTGGCCTAGCTAACAAGTATGCTTGACATAACACAAATTAATAGACATGTAGGATTGAGAATAACACGACATCTGCTTTTGTGTTAAAGAAACGTGGTATACATTACTAGAAGGAATGACGTAGTATGGAAAGAGGGAAGAAACAGAAATTAGAAAAATGGTTAAAACTAGGATAAAATTGAAGTTGGAACAAGATAATAGAATTTAGGGTTTATAAGAAACCTCTAAAATCTGAATAGATTGATAAAATAACAAAGAACTACTTTTTAGAATAACCTGACAGCCTATTTATACTAGTTTAAGCCCTACATCCTAGTCTAGGTCCCTAAGTAGAACTACTTAGCCAATAAAGGAAACACTTTAAGAAGTTACATGCTAATCACATGACCCTTAATTCAGTAACACTAATACCAGAAATATAATAAAATAAATTATGAACAAAGCTCCTGCATCAGGGAACAAAGTAAAAATTCCAATTCTCTTTTGTCCAAAGAGAGAATTTGAAGAATAGTGATCATAACATTGGTTACGGAAGCATTTACACCGAAGGAAATATAATTGAAATCACCAAATGTCAACAATAAATCCCAATGATTTCACTTGCATGTTTAAGCCTCACCCTAAGCTGGAATACCTTATGTAGTTCAATATTGTAAACATATTACCAAAGATGTTTCAGATATTCTATAACAATATCAAACTATACTTAAACAAATATGTTTAAAAAGAATGTTACTTACACGTCACATTGATTAAGCACCAGGAGCTTATTTAAGACGCATGACTGTCCATTTGACTTGCAAACTGAATCACAGGACTCACCTTGCCTATCAACCAGTGATGAGAAATTTGAAAGGAATAAGCTCTATAAGAGAATTTAATTTAGTGAAATTAACAAACAGACACAACTATGATGATAACTCACTTTCCAATTACAACATTAATTCCACCCAGCCTTGCTTCTAATAGTGTATAATTGGCCCCTGACACAGAAAATTCAGGACAGAAAAAAACAATTTTTTTTTTCACAGCCATGCATTTTCCCAGGAGAAAAAAAAAAAAGGTTAGTGGACTGCAGAAAAGATTCATGTGAAAAAAATTTGGGGGACAATTCCAAGATGAGAATTAAGGAATATTTAAGAATAGTATGATTCATTATTTGATCTCAAATCTGTTATATCAAAGACATGAATGGCCTTCATAATTTCTCTAACTGGTAAATTAAAGAATGCAAAAGGAAATTGCAACTTGATTCTTTTAGAATGAGCGATCAGCATATTCTATACATTAACAAAATCTCCAAGTCACTCAATATCGAAGCTTTAAGAACATGAAACCAACTCAGGCTAAAGAGAATAAAGATGAAATGGGGCCAGGGTCCAAATCTCCAAAACAATGAGAACAGAAATAAAGGTTACAGATAAGCAGAATCGTAAAAATACTCTGCTGAACAAAACTATCATCCTTTTAACTCAAGAATTCATGTTACTAGGGTGTGACATAAGTTCAAATCTGACAAACAAGGGAAAGGGCAAGAGTGCAACTCATAATTTGTAAGTACTTTGACAAGATAAAAATATAGATTACCTGAAGAATTTGATGGCAGGGAAAAGCAATGATGGGAATCACTCCGATAAGCATTTTCATGAACCTGCAATGTTCATACCAATTTCAGGTGCAGTGTACCACTATTAGACCAGAACAAAGAGGTATGATTAGGATAGAAACAAAAGCAGCTAACAATCTCAGCCTCTACATTAGAATTTAATAAGGTGACACAATGGAAGATATATAGGTCAATGTTGTCAGATCTGTTCCATTCCGCCCAGAATGGCTGGATTATCTCATATCTGTGCAAAAAATGGAACACTGAGCCCTCCATTTAATCTCGTTTGAGATGTTGGGTTATTTTCGAAATTCCAGACAAGTTCCGACCGAAGGTCTCCGATATGCAAAGTTGATCTCGTTCCATTTCGAAGACAGTGAAAAGGAAATAGTGTAGTTTTAGAAGAAAGGAAAACGTGTCCAACTAGCAAGCTTATTTAATAGCGATACTTTCTGAATTTCCATCCATGTTAACTTTACAAATATTTTATAATTCAGTTGCACTGCTAATGTCAAATCAAGATCAGTTTCTATCTCTCTCAGTTTTTTTCATTTTATCTTCAAATTTTTTTAACAGAATGATTATTTTCACTAGTGTTTATTTAAATAACCGTAATAATTTTTTTCAAGAGAGAATAAGTTCATTTTTTTGTAACTCCTGTCAATTTGAATCGTAAGGTTATGTCCTCTTCTCCACCAATCAACTCTACAATTTGACACATTCAGATCAAAGATTATTTGCATAACTACTCATTTTCATTATTGTTCAATTCTCTAAGAACAATCACTAACAACCCCCCCCCCCCCAACCTAAAAAAAAGAAAAAAAAAAGAAAAATTAGTTTCAGTATTATCATCATCATTTCATGACAGTTCTTACCTAGCAGTGTAAATCTCTTAGCATGTTTTCCTATCCACCCTTTGCCATATTGAAACTTTGTTTTCAAAGAGTTTTTGCTATAGTTGTACTTTGTCAAACAATGCAATGTTCATTGGTCCAAATCTTATCTAAATTTGGTCACTCTAGGTTTCATGATTTCAATATATGATTGCATCATCATCATTCTATGCAACATATAGATAAAACTTGAGAAAAATCAAATATGCCAAAAGACAACTTACCACGCTCTCTGAATTATGACGGCATCTCCCAGCGCAGAAATCAAAAACACTTGTATAACTCACTGCTAAAAGGAAATGTAAGCACCAGCTATTTTCAAATGATACTCGTGTAAAATTTGAAATTTCATAAGAGGGAATATTCAGTTTGTTGTATTACATAAACCCTAAAAGAGTGCAGACATGAATAGCAATTGGGACTGACTTGGCAAAATACAGTCAGAAGAAGGATTGGTACAGAGGTCAGTCTAAATATTCAGTGCTATGTCGACTAAATACAATCATCCAATTTTAGTTAAAAAATTGAATTGAATTGAATTTAAAAGTTGATTGTATGAATAACAATGAAAGCGGACTAGAAATCAGGATGTTGGAAGGGCAAGAAAGATAAGTTTACCTGCAGTTGAAGGCTTGGCTATCTTGACCTTGAGAACTTGTGCCTCTTGTGTCTGCAGAGTAACGAACAGATCGTGACATGACAAGATAAAAGCAACTGAATCCATTACCCACCAGCCCAAATAAACAAGCATTGAAGAAGAAATACCCTTGAAGGATGAAGGCAGCACGAAACACAAAATTCATAGGAGTTGCAGCACTGTGAGACAAGGTTGCATCCCCTGCAATAATAAATTTTAATTAGCACCTTTTATTTATTTATTTTCTCTGATTGCCATCAAAACAAACAAAGAATAAATAGAAAAAAAACAACTCACTGACAAGAAAATCTCAATCTGTTTTCAGGGCAGCAACGAGATTGTGGATCTACTGATAGCGCATCACATACATACCCTACAAAAAAAAATGTATATCTGCTTTAGTTTATTACTAGCAAGCTTTCTTAACCATAGAACTCATAGAATGGGAATTCGATGAGCGACAGACAGTCAGACCGACCATTATCGTCAGAGAGCAGATATCTTCCTTGAACTGTATTCCTGCAACTTCTGATTTGTTCGAACCCGATATCCTTCCTACATCAATGCCAAAAAAATTATAAGGTCTCTATCTTTTCCCCTCATCTTTATCAGCCAGGATGACAAATTAGCCTACCTGATTGCTGAAATTATAGACGAGAACTGAAAAAGGATGAGTAGTTGTAAAGAAAAATAATATTTGGTCATTCTTAATTCGATGAACGAATTGCTGCTTTTTTCCCCCAAATTAGGGGCTCTCATCCACAGTCAGCAGTATCAGACAGGGAAGACGTGTCGTGTTTCCAGAACAAAGAAGACACGTGGAGGGGGGGCTTGTAATGGACACAGTTCCGGGAAGAAACATGTAAGAACTCGATGGATTCATGATATAATTTAGCATATTCAATTTTAAGTTTTTAACACTAATTTTTAACCTAATTTCAACAAATTGTTCAATAGGCTGCTGTGTTAAAAAATATACCTATTTATTTATTTATTTATTTTATGCTTGTGTGAACTTTTTGTTGGCGGATTCTATTGATCACAACCAAAAAGTTTGTTGAATTCGCTGTGATTGATCGTGTTTGGTTTGTATTTTCACCTTGATTTATTTCATATATAAAAAAGCAAAACTTAATTTTTTTTTTTGGCTTTTTAAAGATTTTTAATTGATATAAAAAACCTATTGCAATGGCCTAATCTTTTTTTATATCTTTTATTGGGTTTTTTTTTTTTTTTTGAAAGTGAATAATCATAGTGTTTGTGAGAATATAATATCAAAATGCAATATGTATTCATCAAGCTTTACATAATTTTGTCACGTAAACCAAAAAACAATGATAAAGCAAAGAAGGAAACTCATTTCTCTCTCTGTATCAAATAGCCATTAAAAAACACTAGAGAGATACACAAACTAGTTCAGATATCCATATTAATAATAATATAAAAAAAATAACTATTAAAATCCTAGATTTTGATCCTCTTAATTCCAATAATTTTCAATTAATTGATCTAGCAAATAAAAAAAAATAATAACACTGGAACAAAAACAACATAACCAATTGCAACAGATTTTCTATCAACTTTCCTCTTTGAAAATTCTTTCTAGAATTTTTCTCCATTCAAACAATACACCCACTTTTTTCTTCCTTCTTTTCCCAAAGAAAAACCCCTAGAGACTATAATAAAGATTAACACCCATTCTCTTTATCTTTATCTTTCTGGAGTTTGCTTACAATTGCCTATTTATTCTCTTGTTAACTTAACATTATTTGTAACTTTTTTGTTAAATCAGTCCAATTTGATCTGATTCAATTGGTTTCAGGTTTCTGAAACCAAAACCGAACCAAACAATTTTTTTATTTTTTAATTGTTTTTATTAGTTTTTTCCCTCATTTTTTTGTCATTTTTTTTGGTTTTCTTAATTTAATAATTTTTTTAGTTTGTTTGTTTAAGAAAATTTGATAATTTTATTAAACATAAAGAAGTTGGTTTGATCCTTAAAGTTAGTGTACTTAATTGACAAGTGGTCAAAGCTTATTTAAGTGGTTATATTTCTTTTATTTTGTTTCTTGTTGTAGTTTATTTTTGTAAAATTGTTATTATTATTGATTAGCCATTTATTTTAATTTAAAAGAATCCATAAGATAGCTTAGAGGTTAAATAAACTTCTAATAAATGCATAAATTATCTTAAGCTTTTCAACTCTAAAGAGTTTTGAAGTTTGGGTAAAATTTGGAATAGATTCAAGAAGAGGAAATCAAGATAATATATATTATATCAATATTATTCTTGTGTTTTAAGTTGATTGATGAACATATGTCATATGAGTTTTTGAAAGGAGGTTTTATAGTATTTTGCTGAAATAAACTTGATTGATATAACATTAGATATTTTAGGGTGCTAACTCTTTTACTCTTATTCAATATCTTGAAAGTATGAAAAGTTAAAGGGAAAATGTAAAATTGTCTATAGAATTAAACAAATAATTTTAAAATCTGAGCCTTGTTAATTGAGTTGCTTGGACAATCATGGTTTTGAGCAACTTTTAGAGTGTTTACACTAAAAATAAATAGTCATGTGTCGACTATATAAAACAAGTACTTGTTCATGATCAATCAAAGAAAAAAAAAGCTAAAATTGATCATTAATAGTGAAATTAACTAGGTATATAAAAAGTTCAAATCGACCAAGAAAGATAGGAAAAGATCGATCAAGGAAACTAATAGTCATAATCATCCAAGAGTGATAAAGACTTGATCGATCAAGAAAAAGACAACCGACCATGAAAATAAGGGTTCTTGTGATTAACTAGAAGATCAAGTCCTACTCTAAATAAAGGTCTATAACATATCATACTAGAAATTACAAATTAGTGTGGAAATATGTGATTGTTAAGAAAAAGAGGTGCTTATAGAAATATAGATCATATTAGTATTCTTGTTGTAAGCTCGTAATATACTATGAATAATTTGTAGAGTTATGAATTATAATTCGCGTAAGATTCAGACTTTGTAATAATATAAATAGGTCATCTAGGTATTAAAAAAGATGGTCAACTTCATATACACAATTTCTTTATGCAATCTACAACTTTCTTGCAATTTATCATTATTTTTTCCTTGATGTTTTATTTAGAACTTTGCTTCACATTCCAATTAGTTTATTTTTTCTTTCTTTATTCTTACCTTTTATTTTTCTTTTACCTGGAATGACCCAAAACAATATTCCTTTCTAGGAATTAGAATATTAGACACTCATACTCTATTTGATTTGTGAGGCTGCTACATACCTCTGATGAGGATTAAGTTTCTAAACATATTTTTTTTCCTAATTTGAAGTAACAGATAAAGAACAAGTAGCATAATTGATTCAGAATATTATCTAATCGATTAACAAATTGATGCCTAGTGGAGCAATATTCAATATTGTTCCATTAGTAGTAATCATGCCACCTAGAAAAAGGTAAAAACACCATCATTATGATTGATGAACAATCAATACTAGTCACAATTATAGATCAATGAAATGGTAATAAATAATCTACCAGCCAATCATAAATTTAGGAGCTAATCAAGTAGCCTCTTCATCATTTAATTCTTATGAGAAACAAAAAGATACACTTGAATAAAAATTGTAGTGCTTTTATACAACCTATATCTCTACCACCATTTATGGTGGCATTACCTTCACTAGTTTTTGGAGGATTTGATGGTAGTTTTACACATTTAGCCTAACTTCATGAATATCCTTTTTAAGGAGTTGATGGTGTAACCAGATAGTCATAAAATATTATGGCCAAACTTTTTTAAGCTGCACATGACTACTCCTAAAAAATCAATTACCCAATAATAATAGCAAGAAGACTAATGTTTTGACAAAAGCAGGCCCAAGAGGATTCCAAATATACAAAAATTCAAGTTGCAATTTTGAATGAAATTAAAAGCTTAATTGTACCCTATATTGATGAGATAATGCAGATTAAAGATCAAATTAAATTATTATTGAACGAATCTGTATAAAAATTAAGCCTAAAGACATAATTAGATTTTTAATAGGCTAGTTTGATTTAATCATATGCCAAATTAAAGTTTAATTATGTTTAAGAATTAATTTGGGTTCAATTGAAGGATTTAATTAGGTGTAAGGACTTAATTATACTTTAAATACATTAAACTAATTTTATTAGGAGCTTAGTTGGTGAAAAATTAAGTTTGGGAGCCCAATTTGGGCTGAATTAAAAAGATTAGAATTTTAAGAGATCAAATTTAATTTTTACCAATTCAATTGATTAAAATCAAGGGTAAAATTGCAAGAAAATCAAAGTTTTGGGGTTAGTTAAAGGTTAAATTGAAGAAATTCACAGTCAATGACTATTTTGTAAAAGGCGTCGAGCTTTAAGGACTCAATTGATTGAAATCAGGGGTGAAATTAAAGAGATTTGAAAGTTTAATGGTTAATTAAGAGTCAAATTGCATAAATCCAAGACTATAGACTAAAATGAAAAAGGCGTTTTATGCTTCATCTCTCGTAAGAGGCTGTTCAAGTGACCTTTTTCTCGAGGCGTTTTATGCTTTATCTCTCCACCAAATTAGACAAAACTTACATGAAAATTATCACCTAACACCTGACTACACGCTAGTGTGATTCGTTTTGGCTGATTAAAGCCACAACGGCTGTGGTAGTGCCACAAAGTGACCGATTCGACTAGCCATTTCCTGCAACAAATCTGATAGCCTATGATAGCTATTTTTAACCAATGGTGGGGATCTTTCCAGATCGAACCAAGGGCCAAGATTTGGCTCCATAAGAGAAAAAGTGTCCCTCTTCCGCCTCTTATAAATAGAAGTGGATTTCATGGCCTGAAGAGGAGAAATCAGAGGCCAAACTTGGAAAAAAACAGCCTTCCCCCTAGTTTTTCTACAATTATTGTTTTATTTCTTTTTCCTCCTTTGCCACCGTGAACTACTAGTAGTAGTAGCAGCCACCACCTTGTGTAGCAGATTTTGTCCTTCCTAACAGTAGCACGGGTGACGACTCTCTCATCAGCCACTCTAGCAGCTCTAACACCAGCCATAGTAGCAGCAGCTCTAGCAACATAAATAACAGTAACTCCGGCAGCCAACCCCTTCACCAACCCCTCCGCAGTCACTAGTTGAACCTCCTCCTCACGGTTGAAGCCTTCATGCCAGGTAGTTCCCTTCTCTCTTCTCCTCCTCCTTCTTCTACCCTATGCAGAATTCATTGCCTGCATGCAGAACAAGAATTCGTTTTGCATGCAAGGAACATATTAACATGGTTGCCGGCCTAGGCGAGCAACCATGTGGACCCTAGGCTGGATCGAGCCCCTTAGAAAAAAAAAAAAACAAAGGTTGTTTGGTCGTTAGTCAGCCAAACCTAGCCGGGTTGGACTCGCTTCAGCTCAGCTTATATGGTTGGGCCGAGTGAGGCCCAAACATAAAAAACAAAAAAAGATCACATCAGTAGGCACAACTCTTTTGCGCCACCAGATGGCCGAACCCGACTGGGTTAGGCCCAACCCATATATTTAATAATAATATGTAATATTATATATTATAAAAAACAAAAAAAATTTCATTTTTTTAAAAGTCCTTTAAAAAAATATGTGATTTTCTCCCTTGTTTTTCTATAATTTTTTATAATATCGAGTTGTATATTTACATTATAAAATATAGATTCGATATTAAAATACTCGGTTTTCTTCAAAATATTTCTCAATTTTTTTTTGAAAATTCCAAAAAAAATATCATAATTTCAAATTAATTTTCCCTTTCAAAAAACAAAAAAATATTTTGTTTTTATGCATACGATCAAATCCTAAAGGTTTTCCAAGCATATTTTCATTAAAAAATTGCATTTTTCTCATATTTTAGAAATGAAAAAAAAAGGGATATCATAACTAATTTATGATTATTTGTTAGGATTTGACCAAGATGTCAAAAAACCCCTCACCAATCATTTGTTCATTTTATATTAGGGTGTAGATGTAGACTTTGATATTTGGAGGGTGTAAAACTACACAATAGATTACATCCTTATATATTAAAGATACAAAGTGTGAAATAAATACGATGCTAAAATTTAGATTTTAGAACAGTTAGAAATGAGCCCAATGAGGTAGAGACTCTTTTACGAAGGTAGATCCGCTTTAGACTTTAGAAGAAGACTAATGGATAAGAACTTGACCTAGAAAAATAATTAAACAACAATGCAATTTATCTTAGGTGGGGTGCACTGGGAGTGATGTGTCTTTCCCCTGCACAATCAGTCCCTTACTTGAACTCTCGCAGACCATAGGTTTTCTAGTAACCATAATACTAGGTGGCAACTCCTGAACCATAATCATAATTTTATGATTAAACACAATAACCTTTCCTTTCCCAACAATACTACCTTTGAGGAGGCTCACTCTTAAAACGTGCCAGTCCCGACATCGCCCCTGTGAAAAGATTGATGAATCATGTTTTGCTTGTATTTATAAGTGGATTTATGGTTGTGTACTTTAATGATATTCTAATCTATAACAAGAACTTGAATGAACATGTTGATCATTTACGTAGTGGTGTGTTGAGTAATGAAAAATATTATGCTAGTCTTAAGAAGTGCATCTTTTACATGGAGAAAATTGTGTTTTCTTAAATATGTAGTAATTGCATAGGGTATCAAGATGAATGTGAAGAAGGTTAAGACCATCCAAGATTGGCCTACACCTAAGTTCATGACTAAGGTAAGGAGTTTCCATGGACTTGTTATCTTTTATAGATGAGTTGTGAAGGATTTTAGTATTATTGCAACACATTTAATTGAAATTGTTAAAAAGTCTGTTGGATTTAAATGGGATGATGAATAGGATAAAGCTTTTAACATGTTGAAAGATAAATTGTGTTCTGCACTTGTTTTAGCTAACTAGACTTTATAAAAGCTTTTGAAGTTGAATGTGATGCTTCATATATAGGTATATGAGCTATGTTAATGTATGATAGGAGGCCCATTGCATATTTCAGTAAGAAACTTGGTAGGGAGGCTGAACTACCCTACATATGAAAACAATCTTTATGCCTTGGTGAGAACATTGGAGACGTGGCAACATTATCTTTTACTTAAGAGTTTGTCATACATTATGATTTTTAGTTGTTAAAGCACTTGAAGGGGCAATGTAAGTTGAGTAAGAGACATGCCAAATGAGATGAGTTTATTGAAACCTTTTTGTATGTGATAAGTACAAGTAAGGGAAATAAAATATTATGGCTGATGCGCTTTCAATCAAGTATGCATCATAATATCATCTATAAATACGATGATAAACTTATCGAGGTAAGCTTGAAAAATCCAATTCATCAAATCCACAAATAATGTTAGAGCATTCGTCAATCCAAATGGCAAAACTAAAAACTTATAATGTCCATAGCAAGTTATAAAGGCAGTCTACAACACATCTTGCTCTTTAATTTGTAATTGATAATATCCTGACCTTAGATCAATATTTGAAAATACCTTAGCTTCTTTTAGTCGGTCAAATAAGTCATCTATCCATAGAAGAAAATGTTTGTTCTTTATTGTCATTTTGTTTAATTGACGATAATCAATACAAATTCTAAAGGTTCTATTGTTTTTCTTTACAAACAATATTGGTGCTTCCGAAAGTGAGTTACTTTGTCATATGAATTCCTTGTCCAACAATTCTTGTAGTTGGACATTCAATTCAATCAATTTCATTGGGGCCATTTTATACGGTAGTTGAGCTATAAGAGATACTATAGGAAATATGTTAATGGGAACTTTAACTTCCATTTATGAGGGCAACTGTAAACATCCAAAAAAAATTATATATATATATATATATATATATATATATATATATATATCCACAATCGCTGCTGATTTTTGAATCGGCAGTGATGCAGTTACGCTGCCGATTTCTGGATCAACAGCGACACAATTTTTGTTGCTGATTTTTGGATTGTTTTAAGGAGCTGGGAGGGAGGGGTAAAACCAGTTTTGGATAGATCAAAACAAGGATAAGAACACATCTAAACCAATCCCAAACACCCCACCTCATTTAATGGGGAGATATACAAGGAGGAGAGAGAAGACGACTCTTTCTCTTCCCAAAATTGTCTACGGCAGCTGTATGTCCAGTTGCATGTTACTCTTCCCTTCCTCTTTCCCAGCAAAAACCTAAACCAAACCAGTAGAGAGTGCCTTGTGAACGTGTAAGGGAGAGATGAGACCTTGATAGAAGATTGGAAAACTGCCTAGAGGGAAAGGAAAAGGGGGCTAAAAAACATGAGAGGAAGAAGAAGGAGGAGAACTAGCAGGAGAGGAGAAAGAATACTGTCAAACCTTCCTCAAACTTAGTTAGATTCGGAAGGTATGAGTCATGAAACTCCCTTCCTCTTCCTCTTAAGACCTAGAACCAGAAATGAAGAAGAAGACCCTAAAAAAATTGACCTAAGACCTAAGCTAGCTATGAAGGAAACTGAAATTAACTAAAAGGAAAAATAAACAGAAATGAAATGAGGCCAATTCCAAGAACATCTAACAAAGAAAAATGAATAAAATGGAAATAACAAATCATTGTAGAGGGTTGGCTTTAACTATGGGGTTGGCCAGCATGCATGTGTGTGTTCTGCTGGGATTTGTTGAAAGATTATATGCTGTAATTGATGGTTTTCAATGTGTGTTCTGCTGGAATTTGTTGAAAGATTATATGCTGTAATTGATGGTTTTTAATGTGTGTTCTGTTGGAATTTGTTGAAAGATTATTTGCTGAAATTGATGGTTTTCAATGTGTGTGTTCTGTTGGAATTTATTGAAAGATTATTTGCTGAAATTGATGGTTTTCAATGTGTGTATTCTACTGGAATTTATTTAAAGATTATGTGTTGAAATTGATGGTTTCAATATGTGTGTTCTACTAGAACTTAGTGACAGTTTATATACTGGGGTTGTTACAGCATGTGTGGTGTGTGGAATTTATTTAAAGATTATGTGTTGAAATTGATGGTTTCAATATGTGTGTTCTACTAGAACTTAGTGACAGTTTATATACTGGGGTTGTTACAGCATGTGTGGTGTGTGTTCATGCTAAAATGTGTGTTATGTAATGAATTTGCAATTCATTACCGAAATTGAGTCTTCTGCAGCGAATTAGCATTTGCTGCTGAATTGTGTATTCTGCAGCGAATCTGTGATTTGAATTGTGTGTTCTGCAGCGAATCTGTGATTAGTTGCCAAAACTATGTCATTTGCAGTGAAATTGTAATTCGCTGCCGAATGGCGACAATGAATTTGTGATTCGCTACCAAAGTTGAGTTGTCTGCAGCGAATTTATGATTCGCTGCTAAAATTGAGTTGCCTACAACGAATTAGCATTCTTTGCTAAATTGTGTGTTTTGCAGCGAAATTGTGATTCACTGTTGAAACTGTGTTGGCTACAGCGAATTAGCATTTGCTATCGAAACTGAGTTGTCTGCAGTGAATTAACATTCATTGGCTGCCAAATTATGTGTCCTGCCGAAATCGTGTCATCGGCAGCGAATTAGCATTCGTTGCCGAATGATGTGTCTTGCAATGAATTTGTGATTCGCTGCCGAAATGACGTTATCTACAATGAATTTGTGATTTGCTGCCGAAAATGAGTTGCCTGCAACGAATTAGCATTCGCCGCTGAATCTTGTGTTCTGTAGAGAATTGATGATTTGCTGTTGTAGTTGAGTTGTCTACAGCGAAATTGTGATTCGCTGTCGGAACTGAGTTGTTTACAAGGAATGTGCGATTCGCTGCTGAAGCTAAGTTGTTTGCAGCGAATTAGCATTCACTGCTGAATTGGGTGTTCTACAACAAATTTGTGATTTGCTACCGAAACTGAGTTGCCTGTAGCGAATTAGTATTCGCTGCAGAATTGTGTGTTCAACAACGAAATTATGATTCGCTGCTGAAGTTGTATTGTTTGCAGTGAATTTGTGACTCGCTGCTGAAATTGAGTTGTCTGCAGCGAAGTAGCATATGCTGCCACAAAACATGTTGGCTGCAGCGAACCAGTTTTTGCTGCTGATTTCTATAATAGGCCTTCTAGGCAGAAATGACTTAAATGCTAGTAACAATTTCATGGTATGATGGTGTAAAATGTGGAACACTTGAATGTGAACATATAAACTCTTGAAATAAGTGTGGTGATGAATGTGATTCAAAGATACAAATGTACAGATTTGGGACCATTGATGTCTTAGGTGGTGCGGTCAGGATTGGACCATCATCAAGACAAGAACAACCCGCAGGTGGAGCAAGTAGGTGACTTTCACCTTCCTTTTTCATGCTTTGAATAATGAGATACTTTATCATGAATGTTACCATATTGTGTTAGAACATATATCAGATTGTCAAACGCTTAAATGTTGACAAATGGATGATTAGCTTCGGCTAATGGCATTCGAATGGATGACCGGGACAAAGGAATGATTAGCCTCGGCTAATGGCATCTGAATGGATGACCGGGACAAACGATTGATTAGCCTCGATTAATGGCATCCGAAGGGATGACCGGGACAAACGATTGATTAGCGTCGGCTAATGGCATCCGAAAGGATGACCGGGACAAATGAATGATTAGCTTCGGCTAATGGCATCTGAATGGATGACCGGGATAAATGATTGATTAGCCTCGGCTAATGGCATTTGAATGGATGATTGGGACGAATAGATGACCGTGACAAATGATTGATTAGCTTCGGCTAAAGGCATTTGATTGGATGACCGGGACAACGGTTGATTAACTTTGGTTGATGGCATCCGAAGTGGATGATCGGGGTGAGTGAACAATTAACCTTAACAAATAATGCCTTGAGAGGATAGCCGGGTTTAAGATTATGGTTGATTGCAAGAATTGGTGCATCTATATGTACTACAAGTTGTTTATACCAAGTACATGAAGAAACTATAAATGTCATGCATCAAACATGGGATAATGTTAATGCTTCATTAAACTGCCATACCATTTAATTATCATTATTATTATTAAGTAATTGCATTTTCTTAAATGTTTTGTACTGCAGCATGGATGTCACACCAACGAGATGCTTAGGAAACCCAATACACAGGAATCTACTTTTGCAAGGAATCATGTATTTGCATTCTAAATCACGATGTATTTTGTATGAATCAATGTATTGAACGCATAACTTTTATTAGATCCTTTTGTTTAAATTTGTGATGACTATTAGTAGGATAAGAATGCAAACTCATGTTTATACATGTGTATTTTTAATGTGAACTTCTAATCATACAAACATAATATTATGTGTTTATGTAAGATTCACTTTTAAATGAAATGTTGATTTTTATTGATGTATGGATTGTATCTTGAAGATGTGAGGGAACAGGTTCGCCGATTACCGACATGATGTGTGACAAGTTTAATTTTTTTTTTATTGTTGTTTTGGGCTTAAAAAGCTAGGTTGTTACTATTGGTATCATATCACTTGGTCTGGATCTTGAGGATCACTGATAATTGTTTTGTTGTGGAGAATTTCAGGATGGTATGCACTCGACAAGGGACACGAACTGAGCCGCCCTCCTTAGAAAGGAGGGGTGGGAACCAAGGTGCCCAAGGTTGGCAAAACAAAGATCCCTTGGATGATACGCCATCTCATGCTCCAATAATACCACTCAAAACCTTGTAGGGGGAAGCCTTGGTAGTGGGGGAGGGCTGAAGGCCTAACCAGACAGAGGAAGTACCCCTAATTGTAGCAGAGCAGCAAGAAAGATCAGAAGCACAACCATCAACTATTCCAATTGGTGTGCCCCCACAATATGTAGACTTGAGACTCCTTGTACAAATAGTTAAAGCAGTGATGAAGGGTGAGATGGTTGAGAAGTTGAGAGATGGTTTGCGACAGGATTTGAGACAAGGATTGATCGCCTTACTGTTTAAATATGTGAAAGAGTTGATTGAGGTTGCACAAGCTCTAGAGGCTTGTATTGGAGAAAGCCAAGGATGACATCAGGGTATAGGAAAAAAAAGAGATAGAGACTATTTCAGCAGCAGACCACCACTCCCGAAGAAAGGAAAAAAATGGAGTGTTTGAGTAGTACAGGAAAAAAAGGGAGTTTGATGTTACCGCCCCACTAACAATCAAGTGGGAGAGTAATGGTTGGACAGACGCACTCGAGGACAAACGCTTCAACTGGGACTGATGATCGCAAAGGTGTTGACTATCCTTTTTGTGTAAAATGTGGACAAAAACACCCTAGGGACTGCTCAGTTTCCCCCGGGCGATGCTTTGTATGCAGAGAAGAAGGTCATAGGTGGAGGAACTGCCAGTATCTAGGTCAAGGGTGTCATTACTGTGGTGGAAGAGGTCATTACAAGAAAGAGTTCCCCAAATAGGACACTGGACAGGTACAGAGCTATAGGCAGCCTAGTTAGAGCCACCAATAATCAGTCACCATGAATAGACCAGTGAGATCTTCTCAATCAGGAGCAAACTCCAGTCGAGGGAGACCGAGGGCACAAAATGATCGGACCCCGGGGAGGGTCTTCCACCTGACACAGGTGGAGGTCAGGGCTGCATTGGATGTGGTAGCAGGTACACTACTAATGAATAACTTTAATATGTATGTGTTATTTGATCCAGGTGCCACCCATTCATTCATTGCTAAGAGAATTGTCACTAAACTGAGAAAGGGAGTATAAATAGTAGAGAAGGGGTTCATAATTGGAACTCCAATGGGAAACATGGTTGAAACAAATATTGTGTATGGGGATGTGGGGGTTTGTCTATCTGGGTATGAAATAGAAGTAGACTTGATTCCCTGCTGCATGATTTTGACATAATCCTAGGCATGAATTGGTTGAGTAAATACAAGGCTATAATAGATTGTTATGCTAAAACTGTTACTTTCCAAACACTTGAGGGAGAGAGGATGATTTTTAAAGGAGAGAGAATTTTAAAACTGATTGCCTTAATATCGGTGGTAACAACCCAAAAACATTTAAGAAAGGGATGTATGAGATACCTCACATACACCTTAAACTCTAATGATGAAGGTCCATGACTGAAGGATATTCCTGTGGTGAAGGAATTCCCAGATGTGTTTCCCGAAGAACTATTAGAACTACCCTCGGAGCGAGAGGTAGTGGTGTCTAAAGACACTTTTCCTGGAGTCCCACCCATAGCCCAACAATCGTACATGATGGCTCCAGCAGAACTGAATGAGTTAAATACTCAACTACAAGAATTGTTAGACAAAGGGTTCATACGACCTAGTAATTCTCCTTGGGGAGCACCAATCCTATTTGTAAGAAAGAAAGATGGAACCCATAGACTTTGTATTGACTATTGACAGTTGAACAAAATAACAATGAAAAACAAGTATCCATTACCTCGGATATATGAATTGTTTGATCAATTAAAGGGAGCGAGGGCTTTTTTGAAGATAGATCTGAGATCAGGGTACTATCAGATGAAGATTAAAGAAGCGGATGTAGCAATGATTGCATTTAGAACTCGTTATAGACACTATGAATTTTTGGTGCTATCGTTCGAGTTGATAAACGCCCTAGCCCTCTTCATAGACTTGATGAATCGGGTTTTCCAACCAAACCTTGATAAGTTTGTGGTGGTATTCATTAATGATATACTGGTGTACTCGAATTCTTTTAAGGAGCACGAAGAACACTTGAGACAAACCTTACAAACCTTGAGAGATCACCAATTATATGTAAAACTGAGTAAATGTGAATTTTGGCTGAAGAGAGTGACATTTCTGGGACACGTCATTTCAGCCGAATGTGTTTTCGTAGACCCCCAAAAAGTGAAAGCAATCTTGAAATGGGAAAGACCGACTTCGGTCACCGAAATACGTAGCTTTCTAGGACTTACAGGATACTATTGGAGATTTATTGAAGCTTTTTCCCTGATTGCAACCCCTTTGACCCAACTAACTAGGAAGAATAAGAAAGGGGTGTGGTTAGAAGAATGTGAGAAAAGCTTCCAAGAATTGAAGAGGAGGCTTACCATTGCTTTAGTGTTAACCGTTCCCTCAGGGACCGAGGGTTTTGCGATATATAGTGATGCGTCAGGGAAGGGATTGAGGTGTGTTTTGATGCAACATGAGAAGGTGATCACCTATGCATTAAGGCAGTTAAAAACTCATGAGGTGAACTACTCGGTGCACGACCTGGAGTTGGCTGCTGTAGTATTTTCCTTAAGGATATGGAGACACTATTTGTATGGGCCTCGAACCGAAATTTTTACTGATCATAATAGCCTGAAGTATTTGATGTCGTAAAAGGAGTTGAACATGTGACAAAGAAGGTGGATAGAGCTTATTAAGGATTATGACTGTACCATAAAATACCACTCGGGGAAAGCAAGCGTGGTGGCAGATGCCCTCAGTCGCAAAAATAAAGCCACATTGGGAAGGTTAACAGTGGGAAAGGAGCGGCAATTGGTGGAATTGAAAGAGATGGGTGCAGATTTGAGCATTAATGCAGGAGGTGGGTTAGTAGCCCAACTATTGGTATGATCAACGTATCGGGAACATATACTAGATGCCTAATTCCGTGACAAGGAGGGGTCCAAGATTAGGAAAAATATGGAGGCTGGGGTAGAAATGAAATTCCAGGTAATGAATGATGGATCATTGATGATGGGACAAGGTTGTATGTGCCTAATGATGAAACAATCAAACAAATGGTTTTGTAAGAAGCACATGAGTCCAAGTTCTCCATACATCCTGGCAACACTAAGATGTATCGAGACCTGAAACACCTCTATTGGTGGCCTAATATGAAAAGGGAAATAGCTGAGTACGTGTCTACAAGTTAAGGTTGAACACTAAAGGCCTGCGGGACCATTACAACCATTACAAATTCCAGAATGGAAGTGGGAGATGATCACCATGGATTTTATGTCAGGATTTCCTAAAGGAAGGAAAGGAAACGACGCGATATGGGTCATTGTAGATCTATTGACGAAATCCACACTATTCTTGCCTATAAAGATGATCGACTTGGTGGACAAGTTTGCCAAGATCTATATAAACGAGGTAGTACGGCTCTATGGGATTCCGGTGTCCATTGTATCGGATCGAGATCCCAGGTTCACCTTTCGATTTTGGTCGAGCATACAACATGCTTTGGGGACAAGATTAGACATGAGCACTGCGTTTCACCGTCAAACGGAGGGCCAATTAGAAAGAGTCATCCAAGTCTTGGAAGACCTATTACGGGTATGTGTGCTAGAATTTAGAGGAAACTAGGAGGAACACATGACATTGGTGGAGTTCACGTATAACAATAGTCACCAAGCCACAATAGGGATGGCCCTATATAAAGCCTTATATGGTAAGAGGTGCAGGACTCCTTTATGTTGGGAGGAAATTGAGGACTGGAAGTTATACGTCGCGGAGTTGGTTCAAGTCACCATGGAGAAAGTGAGAACTATCAAGGATTGCATCAAAATCGCACAGGATAGACAGAAGAAATATGCTGATGTGAGGAGAAGACCTCTCGAGTTCAGTATGGGGACCAGGTGTTCCTGAAGGTAGCCCCATCGAAGAACATGTTACGGTTTAGATTGAAAGGAAAGTTAACTCCCCGCTTCATCGGACCCTTCAAAATCTCACCTCGAGTGGGGCCAGTAGCCTACAAAGTGGACTTGCCCCCATAGTTAGCCAAGGTCCAAGATGTGTTCCATGTCTCCTTGATAAGGAAGGCTGATGTGGACCCCGCCCGAATCCTACCCCAAGTTCCAGTAAAAGTTAAGACTTAACATTGGAATTGAGGCCCATAAGGATATTAGATTAGGAAGTGAAGGAGCTACAGAGCAAAAAGATCCCTATTGTTAAAATCTTATGGCGAAATGCTCAAATAAAAGAGGAAACTTGGGAGAGGGAGGCTGAGATGAGGAAAAAGTACCCCAATTTATTTGAACTACCAAGTATGGAGTATGAAACCTCTTAAATTTTGAGGATGAAATTCATGTGTATATATATAATTTATGACTCCATCATCACTGCCGATTTCTGAATCGTTCTAAATCAGCAGTGATGCAATTTTCATTGCTGATTTTCTGAATAGATAGTGAGCTGTTGCGCTGCCGATTTCTAGATCAGCAGCGAGGCAATTTTCCCTATCGATTTCCTAGATCGGTTGCGACGCAGTTTTCGCTGCTGATTTCTGGATTGTCTTGAGGAGCTGGGAGGGAGGGTTAAAACCGGTTTTGGATAAACCAAAACAAGGATAAGAACACATCTAAACCAACCCCAAACACCCCACCTCATTTAATGGGGAGTATAAATACAAGAAGGAGAGAGAATATGACTCTTCCACTTCCCAAAGTTGTCTACTACAGCTGCATGTCCAGCTGCATGTTGCTCTTCCCTTCCTCTTTCCCAACAGAAACCTAAACCAAACTAGTAGAGAGTGCATTGTGAATGTGTGAGGGAGAGATAAGACAATGAGAGAAGATTGGATAGCTGCCTAGAGGAAAAGGAAAAGGGGGTAAGAAAACGTGAGAGGAAGAAGAAGGAGGAGAACCAACAGGAGAGGAGAAAGAATACTATCAAACCTTCCTCAAACGTAGTTAGATTCAAAAGGTATGGGTCATGAAACTCCCTTCTTCTTCCTCTTAAGACCCACAACCAGAAATGAAGAAGAAGACCCTAAGAAAATTGACTTAAGACCTAAGCTAGCATTGAAGGAAGCTGAAATTAACTAAGAGGACAAAGAAATAGAAATGAAATGAGGCCAATTCCAAGAACATCTAACAAAGAAAAATGAATAAAATAGAAATAACAAATCATGGTAAAGAGCTAGCCTTAACTATGGGGTTGGCCAGCATGCGCGTGTGTGTTCTGTTGGGATTTGTTGAAAGATTATATGTTGTAATTGATGATTTTCAATGTGTGTGTTCTGCTGGGATTTATTGAAAGATTATGTGCTGAAATTGATGGTTTTCAATGTGTGTGTTTTGCTACAATTTATTGATAGATTATGTGTTTAAAGATTATGTGCTGAAATTGATGGTTTCAATATGTGTGTTCTGTTGGAACTTAGTGACAATTTATATGCTGGGATTGTTACAGCATGTGTGGTGTGTTCATACCAAAATATATGTTGTGGAGCGAATTTGTGATTCGATACCGAAACTGAGTCTTCTGCAGTGAATTAGCATTCATTGTCGAATTGTGTGTTTTGTAGTGAATTAGTGATTAGCTGCCGAAACTGTGTTATCTGCAGCGAAATTATAATTCACTACTGAATGGCGTGTTCTGTAGCGAATTTGTGATTCACTGCCGAAGTTGAGTTGTCTGCAGCGAATTAGCATTCATTGCCGAATTGTGTGTTTTACAGTGAAATTGTGATTCACTGTCGAAATTGAGTTGTTTGCAATGAATTAGCATTCGCTACCGAATTGGGTGTTCTGCAGTGAATTTGTGATTCGCTGGCAAAATTGTATTGTTTGCAGTGAATTTGTGACTCGCTACTGAAATTGAGTCATCTGCATCGAAGTAGCATTCACTGCCGCAAAACATGTTGGCTGCAGCGAACCAGTTTTCGTTGTCGAAATTGTGGCGCTAGCAACAAAACAGTTTTTGTTGCCGAAATGGCAGCCTGCAACCAGTGTTATTAAACCTAGACCGGCTCGGCGGGTTGACCTGGGGCTTGGACCGGTCCGGGCAATACAAAGGACCGGTGCAAGGAAAAAATCAGCCAGACCGGGGTGACCCGGTCTGACCCGGGTGACCCGGTCTAACTCAGGTGAGACCCAGAATATATATACTGACTCACCTGTAGGGAAATTTAGGAAAGCAAAAGGAAAGCTAAATTTTTACCCTAATTTCTTTCTTTGCAGTTCGAACAATCAAATTTAATTCTTCTGTTGATATCTTCTATTGGTAAGTGGTAACTTTGCTTGATTTCTCTTATTTGTTTCTTTGAATATTTTAGCCCCTTACTAGATCTTGTCATAATCTTGTAGAAGTTTGCAATCTGCACCAGTGATCCGAAAGAGAAGCTCGATTCCACTGCTATAAACCAGGTGCTTCCTCTTTCTGCTTCACAGTGTTTAAGTTTGCAATCACAGTCTTTTCTACACTAACATCTAAAGTGAATCGAAAGGAATTGTGGTTATATTCGCATGGATTTCGATTCATGAGAAACATTTGAATAGTCACTTGGATTTGTATTCCTCTCTTGGTTGGAATTCCCTTGTTTCTCATGCTGATTTCCTCTCCGCGTAAGTCTTTTTTTTTTCCTTTCCTTGCCACTCGCTGTTTGGTTCCTAAGAATTTTCTTTTAATTATTTTTTTGTTAGTGTCTTGCCGACTATCGAGTGAAAAAATTAGCTCATGTTTGTTGATTTTTATTGAAATAAATACTTAAATAATGTCATTTTTCTTGTTGTTGTTATACTTGAAAGTTTTAAGTAGCCAAAAATAGCATTTAGGGTCTCCTAATCAAATTAATGATTTACAATTATGTGCGGATTCTAGCTTTTATTAGTGAAACTTGATTCAATCTTCGAAATAAGAAAAGAAATGTGTACATCCGTAGAGAAGGTTTGGTACTAGAGAGAAATGAGAATTGATTGGCTATATGCTGTTAAATGGGAATGAGTATAGGCAATTTTATTAATTCCCTTGTTCGGATTCTAGCTTTTTAGATAGTTGTTTCAACGCAATCCTTTATTTAAATAAAATATACTTATATAGCTGGGTTGGCACGTTGTATTTATAAAAAGTATTTTCATGTTTTTTTTAAGATTCAAATCATGAATATTATCATGATGAATATAACCACCGGCTAACCAAGCTAAACCAATCAGGTTTGAACTTTGATGGGTATTGATAATTTTATAAATGTAACTAATAGTGAACCTTCTATAGTTGAGTTTTTCGATCAAGTCCATGCAGTAGTTATGGCAAGGGAGTCTTTTATGACACCACCATGTAAATGTAACTAGAGTTTAATGTTGTCACCTTATATCTATTATGTTGAATTATATATCTCTAGAACAACTTGTTATTTTATTATCCTTATCTTTAAATTATGTTAAATGTTTGTTTATTTGAAAATAAATGCACTTTCTAATCTGTTGATGCTAATTAATTATGCTAGTACATATGTTAATGTGATATTTTCTTGTTAATTATGCTAGCATATATATATATATATATATATATATATGTATATATATATATATACATATATATATATATATAAATGTGATATTTTATGTAAAAAAAACCATATTAATGTGTGTTTTTGTTCTTGACCAAGGTTGACCCGGGTCAACCCATAAGACTCGTGACCCAGTCATTTTATCGGGTCAACTATCGGGTCGGGTCTAATAACTATGCCTGCAGCGAACTAGTTTTCGCTGTTGAATTGGGCAACCTACAACGAACCAGTTTTCTACAAGTTGTTTATACCAAGTATATGAAAACACTATAAATGTCATGCATCAAACATGAGATAATGTTAATGCTTCATTAAACTTCCAGACCATTTAATTATCATTATTAATATTAAGTAATTGCATTCTCTTAAATGTTTTGTACTGCAACAATGACGTCACACCAACGAGATGCTTAGGAAACCCAATACATAGGAACCTACTTTTGTAAGGAATCATGTAGTTGCATTCTAAATTATGATGTATTTTGTATGAATCAATGTATTGAATGTATAACTTTTATTAGATCCTTTTGTTTAAATTCATGATGACTATTAGTAGGATAGGAATGCAAACTCATGTCTATGCATGTGTATTTTTAATGTGAACTTCTAATCATGCAAACATAATATTATATGTTTATATAAGATTCATTTTTAAATGAAATGTTGATTGTTGTTGATGTATGGATTGTATCTTGATGATGTGAGAGAACAGGTTCGCCAATTACCGACACGATATGTGTCAAGTATAATTTTTTTTTTTTTAACTGTTGTTTTGGGTTTGAAAAGCCGGGTTGTTATAGCAACCCTGACAATTCTTCCAAAAACACATCAAAAAATTCTCTTACAACAAGAATATTAGTTAGCTCTATGTTAGCTTTCCCCTAATTTATCATATAATCCAGGTAAGTTGTACATCCTTTCCTTAACAACGTCGTGATCATTATAGCCGAAATAATACTTGTCAGTATAATAGTTTTTTTCCCCTTAAAAACTATCTTTCTAGCATCTACCTTTTAAAAAGTCACTATTTTTGTAAAACATTTTACTTGAGCCTGATTTATACTTAACCAATCCATTCATAAAATTAAGTTAAAGGTATTAAATCTACCTTTATCTCATGTCCATTTATGACAATCTTAACCGCCTCATACACAGTTTATTTCCATAACTTCACCTAAGGGCATATCAATAGTAAACCCTCTTTCTACCTTTTTTTTATTCCTTCCCTAGATTTTCTGCAATTATGTTAGCTATAAATGAATGGTTGGCACCCAAATCAAATAAAAGATGTGCTTGTAAGGTATATATCAATAACATACCTGCCACTACATCAGATGCCACTCTAGCATCCTTCCGAGTCATGTGAAAAATTCTCCCCTGAGTTCGTTCACTATGTGTTCTAGGCCAACCTTGATTACCAATGGCCCTTGACTAAGTTGACCTTCCTGGCCTATCTACCATAACAGTCTATTGTTGACTCTAACTTGGTTGTCTTTGATTCTGTGACCGCTTAGTTGTTCTACAAGGATATTCCTTTATGAAGAGGCCTTTTTCACCATAGTAATGAGATCATTGTTCAAAATACCAACATGTACTTCCATCATAAAAAAAGTTTTACTAGAGGTTTTAGCTTAATAGTTAAGTCTATATTTAATAACCTGCATAATGTCTCTTATACCATCTGTAAAATCTGACTTCTAATAGGATCATATTACCCTTGTTTTGACCAACCTTAAAGATCAAATACTTGGGTATAATGTTAAGTGAGACACTACTTTTAACTAAGACCCTCTATACTGGTACATTGTTAAAGTTAGTAGTGATGTCTATAGGCTTTAAATGGTGAGTCATGACTAATACTGGCTTAGAAAATATAAGGCCTTGATGTTGTTCAACAATTGGATCTTGCTAGTTGACATAAATAATTTTTTACCTTTTCTTTTACATTGTCTTTATAATCACTATCTAAATAAAGTAGCTAACCAATCTTGGCTTCAAAAGATATTCTTAAGTTGAATATTATGTTGGTTGGTATAACTCCTTCATGATTACTCATTTATGTTTTTGAAGGTTTTTCTAGTTCATCTTTCCTTAATACAATTTGTTCACGTATCTATTATATTAAGATTACAAACTTTAGTTCTTCTTCTTTATGTTATGTCTTCCAAATCTTTTTTCATCATGCCATTATCTAGGAAGGCATTAACATTGATAATCATATCATTTTTTATTGTCTAGTTGATCTTTGGTATGTATGAGGGTGCCTCAAAGTTTATAGGCTTGTTTAAAGTTTGGATAATTTTGTTTCTCTTAATCATTATCATTGTTATATGTTATACAACAAATGCTTGTTCCTTATTATTTGGGGTGGATTTCTTCGTAGCATTTTCTTATTGTTTTTTTTAGAGTTAATGCCATATTTTTTCTTTTTTTGAACTACATACAATGTTTTAAGCCAATATTTTGGTGCTTATCTTCTTTATTCAAGCTTTGTGGTTATTGATTAACCATTGACTTTATCTTGACAACATATGTTTCTTTTTTAATTTGAGGTTGCTGTTTTTCATACTTTTTTACAATCTTAGTGATAATTTTGTTTACTTTTATAGAAATTTATTTTGCTATTTGTCTGCAAAGTAGATCATGGTTCATTATAACCTATTGATATAGGGGTGATGTAGAGATTGAAAACCTTTTTCATCATTTCTACAAAGGTGTATGGCTATTTGATTATTTTATCCTTAATAGAGATCAACCTTTTATTAATATTGTTTTTTTTTTTCCCCATAAAAGTATGTAAAATTATGTCCAGTACTAATCCATTTGAGAGTGGTAAAGGTAATAGTTTCTTCATGGTGGCAATGAGTAAGAATGAATAAATATCCTTATATTGCACTTGGGGGTAATGACAAGCAAAGTCAATTTGGTGAAGTTAAGATCTTCTAACAATATCCATCCAGAAATTAATAATAGAGAAAATAGGAAGGCTAATCGCGGTGAGCCTAATAGGCACATGTATCACTCAAATGATTTAACTAGGTTAATAACCAAATTTAAAGACACTTATGAAGCTAAAGATCTTTAAAGGAAATGGAAAATCAATCTTTCAAAACTTACCATTTAAGTTACCCCTCAACTCTAAAAAGTATTACTTAGAAATAAAATTAGAATCAATCACTATGTATATGATGATATCAAGGAAAAAAGTAGAAAAAAAGTTCAAGTTGGGTCTACAATTAGAACATCTTTTGCTAAATCTTCCAAGTATGTCAAACTAAACTCTATAATAAAGGCAACATTGAAGTTTTTTGTCCAAGTTCATCACCTCTTGAGACCGCCCATTTAAGTTTCATATTGAGATTGGTTGCCTTTCAAGTTAAATCATTTAAGTTTTGTGTTGAGATTGGTTGTCTCTTGAGTTGACCCTTTTAGATTCATTGTCAAGTTTGGTTGCCTCTTAAGCTAGCTAATTTAAATTTGATGTCAAGGTTAGTTGCCTCGCGAGGTGATCCGTTTAATTTTCATATCAAAGGTAGTCTTCTCTTGATAAGATTATTTTGCTTTATTATTTTGTTTTGAGGGTAATTGATATGGACCAGCCCAGAAACACAAGCAAGGACATATTACATATTCCAAATGGTCCAATGACTTGGTCCTTGATAAAGGCATTGAATGCATTGATTTTGAAGGTTTCGACCAAGTCAGAATTGAAGGGTCTATTAGAGTATCAAGAGGAGGCCTTAATATATCTTATCCATGTGCAAGAGTGGCCAAGTACAACCTTATTTGGGCCATGAGACGAGGAGAACAAAGAAAACAAAAGAATCGTACTACAACTTGGAAACAACATGGGTGGCTGCCTTTTTCTTTTGTTTCTAGGATTAATGGGCTGTATGGAAGGCTATAAATAAGCCTTGAATCAGTTCTATAATATTTTATTTCCTTCTCTTATTCTTATGGCAGAACATGGATTTAATATTAGGGGCTTTATTTTATTTTGTTAGTTATAGCCTAAGGCTTGTTTGGGCTTAATTAATACTTTGTTTTCAGCTAAGATTCAAGGCTTATTTGGATTAGGTTATGAGATTTTTAGGTTAGGGTTTTTGAGTCATTTTTAAGGGGACCTCATATAAGTCCACATAAGAGGTCCATTAGGGTTAATTTTTCAAGAACTATTTAAACTCATGTAACCAAAATTTTGGCAACCATTGATGAATATAACTTCTAAATTTTTCAATTTTAATATGTGAGAGTGATTCTTGCATTCTTTAGTTTTTGAATGAATTGAATCTGACATATCAAAGATTAACTGGTTTTGTTGCATCATTCTACTTCATCCCAATAGTGTTGGTGCCTTAAATCACTCTTAGTGAACTATAAGCAAATCACCTCAAAATCAATTGCAACTTCATATTCCATCTTTTGGGGGTGAGATTGCAATATATATAAACTTTGGGCTTATTGTGATATCATTTTCTTGAGATTTTAATTCGAGGTTCAATTCTGCCATAGAAACTCAACTCTTAGTGAACTATACACAAATCATCTCTAGGTTGCTTGCAAATGTTGAAAACATTCATCTCTAATGTCATGTTTCCGAATGATAACTTCCTCAGTCCATTCCTATAATCAATCAATGCATTATAAGTTGCAAGAAACAGACGTCTTAAAATAACAGGAATTGAATTACATGTTTCAATAGGTTGTGTATCTAAGATAACAAAATCTACAGGATAAATGAATTTATCAACTTATACTAACAGATCCTCAATTATTCCTTTAGGCAATTTTACAAATCTATCAGCAAGTAAGAGAGTTACAGAAGTTGATTTTAACTCACCTACACCTAGACTCTAAAAGACTTAATATGAAAGTAAATTCATACTAGCTCCAAGATCATGTAAAGCTCTTTCAATTTTATGTTCTCCAATAAAGCAAGAAATTATAGGACAACCAGGGTCTTTATATTTCAAAGCATTATTGTTCTGAAGAATGACACTTACTTGTTCAGCTAAAAAGATTTTCTTTTTCACATTCAGTTTTCTCTTAATAGTGTACAAATATTTTAAAAATTTAGCGTAAGAAGGTACCTATTTAATAGCATCTAAGAAAGGTATATTGATCCTTACCTGTTTGAAAGTTTCAAAGATTTTAGAGTTGTGATTGACTTTGTTTTGTTTGGTCATTGCATGAGGAAATGGAAGCAATGGCGGGAAATTAGTCTTTTCTTTGCAATATTTAGATTCAATCCTTTCTTTACCTTCAAAGATTAACTCATCATCTTTCTCACAAGGTTCAAGAGTGGGTTTTTCAATAAGCTTACCACTACGAAGAGTGATGACTGATTTGACTTGATCCATATTTTGGCTTCCGGAACTACTTGCATTTGCATTGTATTGCCCATTGGGATTTTACTGTGGTTGAGATGAAAACTTAGCTTTCTCTTGAAAACTAAGAGCGAATGTGAATTTCGCAAGAGCGTCTTTTAGATTTGCCATGGTTTGAGCATTTTGAGTGTTAATTATCTCTTGCTTTTCAAGGAATGCAATCAATATTTCCTCAAGATTTCTTCTAGGAGGTGGAGCATAAGGAGGTGCATATACATGAGAATTTTAGGAATTATAGTGTGTGATTAGTATTTAAAAGTGCATTTTTATCAAGGTTTTATATCATCATTTTGTACTTGAAGTATCAATAATTTCTTAACTAAAACATGTTTTATAATAACATATCTATTAATATAAGATACCTTTAATTTATGGTAAATATTCATCTTAAATGCAGGCCTATCACATAAATGAAAGGATTGATTAATGAGTTTAAATACTAAAATTGAAAGGATAAAAAGAGGGCCAAACTTAGAAAAGAGATGTTGGTGCAGTCCAAACTGGAACACTGTTTAGTAATTAGGTCATATCTGAAGTTGTAGATCTCGGATTGAGGTCTGCTTTATATGGATGGAAAGGTAAGACATAGGCCTATAAGTTTCATGGGAGTCCAAGATTTAAAAAGGCCGTTTTCAAGTCCAAATTATAGCAATAACATAGAAGTCCGAATTTGTCCTACAACTCAGACACTGTTCAGTGTTCAGCCCATATCTCGAGTTCTAGAAGTCCAAATGACCTCAATTTTTTTTCTTGGAAAGCCGAGACAAATTCCTAGAACTTTCATGGGTGAAGTCTGCTCAAATTATGATGTTATCAATGATGTTTTATTCAAACAATAAGATAAGTATTGTCACCAAATCAAGATGTGGCTACCCACTCAACAATTAGTCATCAAATCAATAGTTCCAAATTTTGGCCTATAAAAGGAGGTATTTTCCACTTAACAATTATTTCTTTCGTTATATTTTTGTAATTTTTAAGTTTTATTTCATGTTATATTTTCTTTAATATCTTGTTTATGTTTTTCATGTCCTTTACTATACTTATGTTCTTATGTTGTTTATTTATATTTATCTTCTTCATTATGTTTAGCTACGTTTATTATATCAAGGTGAAAAGGTTTCACTAATGGTGTTAGAATAGGTATAATATAAACTCAATATGGACTTCAATGTTTATATCCAAGAAAGTTTGTTATTAACATGTCTTATCTTTTTATCTTACTAATTCTTACTACCTTGCTTGTTAAATGGTTAATCTAGATTTGTATTGTATAACGCTTGGTACACCAAATGCTTGACACTTTCATAGCCAACCGTATGGTATAACCTTCACCTGTGCTATGAAAGGAACTTGATTTGTTGTTAACATAATTTAGCATCATGAATTCCTGATAATATTTAAAAGTTCGGTGTTGCTTAAATAAGATAATTAATATGATCATGTTAAAAATTTATAATGAACTATTAAGGATAAATCATCTGATTGGAACCTTCTTTGTGTGTGGTTTCCAGTTGATTAATAAAAAGAATTTATACTATACTTATTTCTAATACTATTAGTGGATCGTTTAACCTTGACATTTATTTTTATCATTGTTGAATCCTCACATTAATCTTACATCTCAAAGTCCTCTTTAACTTATTATTATTATTATAGTTAACCTCCATATGGTTCGACCTCGGTCTTGCCGGGTTATTTATTACTTTGACAATCCTACACTTGGGAGAAGACATCAATCTTTTGGTCGTGTTAGCAAACATCCACATTGCACTAACATGTCATACAACTTATCTATAGTTACCCTTAAAACCCTCTTTTTTTTTCTTCCAAACTCCATAACATTTACTTCTTGACTACTATAAGCATGATTAGACAGGAGGTTGGAATTGATGTTGGGGGTATCTTCAAAAGTTATATATCCTGATTTAAATAATTGCAAGAGCTTCCTCTCGAATGCTGAGCAAGCATCAATATTATGGCCAAGGTTTCCAACATGGTACTCACATGTTAAATCTGGTTTGTACTAATTTGGGAAGTGAGGCTTTAATGGTGGAAAGGGAAGAGGGGCCACATGACTTATGTTTAGCAATTTTGCATACATTTCTCCTAAGGGCATAGGTAAAGGTGAGAGTTGTTCTTAGTTTCTTTAGTAGGCTCTCCTTATATCATTTTTGGCTTAGTTTTTTGGCGATTTGATGGGCTGGTTTACCGAAAAAGGCTTAACAAAGTTAATATTGGATATTTTGGAAGATAGGGTTTGATAGCTTTGGGTTTGATAATTTTTTTTTTACTAATATACCCTCCTTTAACATTGTTTACCTCAACATTCTTTTTCCTCATAGTAAACCATCTTTTCTTGGTAGGTTATGATATTATACCAGCTCTTATCCCTTATTGTATTCTTTTAGCAATAATAACAACATCATAAAAATGTTAGGAGGATCTACCCATCAGATGCTCATAATATAAGGACTTGAAAGTACTTGATGAATAGAATCACCATCTCTTTCTCTAATAAAGGTGGTTACAAATTCATTGCCTTGTTTTTCCATCTATGGGCATACTCCTTTACGATTTCCTTGTTACTTTTATCCATCACCATTAAGCTCGTTCAGTCTAGAGCGATGTCAATATTGAACTTGTATTCTTTCAAGAAATCATCAATAAGATCACTCCATTTCTTGACCCTCGTGTTATCTAAGGTCATGTACTAGATTAATGTAGAACTAGTTTAGCTATCTTGAAATAAATGAATGAGTAACCTCTTATTGCGTATGATTTTTGCCATTTATTGTAGTATAACCTTAAGTGCACATTAGGGCATTCTAGTCTTGTATACTTGAAAATTTCTAGCATCTTAAACTTCTTGGGCACCATTAGATTTGACACCAAGCATATCTTATTTACTCTAACCAGGTTATAGACGTCAAATCCCTCAACAACCCTTAATCTTTCCTCTTAGACAGCCCATTTATCTTGTTAAGGACAATCATAGGATTTAACCTTATGGGATGCCTTCATTGTTAGATCTATTATGGCCGGCAGTTAAGTAGGTGTAATCAGGCAAGTCATTGAAATGCTTATTGTTCCTTATGGTCCAGTAGTGGGATTTGCCCCTAAGTTTTGTGAGTCGAGGATAACTAGAGCTTTTGGTGGAAATAACATGGTTGGCTGCTAATTGGATGTCCTTTTCTTATAAAACACTCATAAAAATTGCTTAAGTAAGCTAACCATTCGACTCATATTATTCTTAATGTCTTCCAGCTCTTTTTGGTAGTGGGTCTCAAGATGAGCTCTCCTTTTGTTCTCCATTCTTTTACAGAGCCTTGTATTATAAACTATAGCAGAGGAACCTATATTTTGAATACCTACTTTGCACATTCCATAATTTATAAACATAAATGCATATAGATGTATGATTATGTATGATGATATTTATTGGATATAAATTAGTTATACCTCAGGCTTAAATGTGGTCACCATTCCTATATAAAAACGTAGGGTTCTGATCCTTTCGTAGCTATTAAGACAATTTATTTTGAGTCAATGCTTAATAAAAATACACTTATCATAAATTGATATTTCTCAAAATATTGGGTTCAAGCCCTTCTCACTAATACTCAATGAAAACTTTTATATTTGAAAGCTAGTATACTCATCATCATCGTTTATAGGGAGAAAGGCAAAGCCTTTGTTTTCTATGTCCCTAAAAAAAGCATTAGTCTTAGCCATACTTTGTTGATATCGATGAACATCCATTCCAACCTACCAGGCATTATAACGGATTCTTTGGGCATAGATAGAGGCTTGGTTAATATGCCCATCCATGTTTTTCATCTTCTACAAGAGTAATATGTTGTTGGTTTAAATCATCTGGTTGTAGCATTTAAGTAGTCCGTTCTTTTCTTCCAAATGTTTTTCCTTGGCCTTTCTTTGTTGAGCTTCTTTTCTAGAAGGTTGATCTCATTTCTCTTATTATCCAAATCAGTTTTGAAGACCCCAACAAATTTTCCTTTGGCTTTTGCTTTAGCCAACTCACTTTCTAGCATCATATGTTTCTTGTATAGCCTTTCATACTGCTTAGTCCGGCTTTCTAACTCAACTTGGGTCTTTGGAGACATATCAACCCTTTCTTAGAAATTGTTGATATAGGTTTTCAAAGCCTCTAACTCAGTGATGATTTGGACCCAATATGTTTATAATTCTTCTCACTTTTTCTCAGCTTGGTTTCTAAATTGTTTCTTTAAGGACATGATTCTCTTGTCTTTTTCCTCTAGCTATTTGTTGCGATGTCACGATCGCACAAATTAATTATCCTAACTTAAAACACAACACACAATATAGTATAGAGCAAGTAAGGGGTCGATCCCACGAGGAAGGTTCAAGTCAGATTTTTATGCTAGATGATATGAAATTTAGGGGGTTTTGGAGGTTATCTAGGCTAAAGCAAAAGTAAATAAAACTATCAAGCAAAATTAAATAAAATCAGAAAATTATTAAGAAAACAAACCTTGATTGCAAGCAAACATCCACCTACAGAAATCAAAATTGATCATAGAAACAAGATGTCAATTTATACTTTGAATATCTATGTTTTCTTATATTGATTAGTTAACAAATCCGTTGTATAACTAATCCTAACCGTCAAACAACCACAGTGTCCGCACTAGTAATTTAATTCAATGGAAGCCTTAAGAATTAGATGAGTTGATTAATCTAGACAACATAATTATCCAAAGTCCATGTTTGATTTGATTAATCGAATGTTCTCCTTAAGATTACTAATCTAGATCCACCACAATTATTAATCTCAGTTGCTTCACAATTTTATATACCACAACTCTGGTTTTGATAGTAAACCTAGCAATAGATTGTTCACAATAATAACTTAGGGTACGCTTTAGCAATTAAAATAAACAATAATAGGAAATAAGCATAAGAGAACAAACATATTCATACATCATATAAATTGAAAAGAAAAGGTAAAATAGATCTCACAGTTCTTGAAATCTGAAGGTTTCTTTGTCATTGCAACCAAGAAAAATAGTTTAGCCTTGCATGTTTATTGAACAACTACCCAGAAAAAAAAAGAATGCATGAATTCGGGTTTGTGGGAGAAAGGGTTTGTGTTCCTCTCTTCTGGCTACCCCCCCTTTTCCTCCTCTCTTTCTTTTTATACCCTAGGAAACCCTAGTCTCTATTTTACAAAATAGTCCCTCCTTAAGTAGACAATTTACATTTAAGTACTTCAATAACTATTTTTCTAAAAAAAAGAAATAGCCTTGTATGAAATCTTCAAGATTTGACTTAAAGGAGCTTAATTGCTCAAATAAAAACTTGGGTGTTGGTTTGGATGCTTCAGGATGTAATTTGGATCGTTTCTTCACAAAACCTGTTTGTTGGAAAAATTCATTTGTTATCTTAGAAAAATCATCTCTCCCTTTTATGAGATCTTTTTTGGATGCACTTTGTTGTATTGATAGGTATTTGAGTCGGAAATCCAACAAAATTAATCTTGCATCAAATGGATTTTTGTAGCTCAAGATATTTAAGTCGGAATGGATGAAGGTCAACATTGGCAGATTGCAAGATTTGTTTTTAAAGGTTGCGATTTCAATGCTCTTCCTTTTTTTTTTCCTTGCCTTATATGTCCAGAAAGGTATAGATGTTAGATTTCTAATGCCATTAAAATCACTTTATTTTGACCTCTAGAGCTCACACTCTGCACAAAACATCGACTGAAGGTCAAATCTGCTAATTACCTTCAATTTACTCCTTTCTGCATCTTTCATCCAAAAGTGTCTTCAAAACATAAATAAAAGAATATCAAGGTATTATATATATAAAAAATAGGCAAAACACTAGTTAAATGTGGTGAAACTATTGAATAATATGGTTGCATCACTATTGTTCTACGAACTTTCTCAATTTCTATTCAGCGAGGAGTTGCTCCTCGAGGGATATGCTGAAGGCTTTACTAGTGTCCACTTCTATTTGGAGCTCTTTTCAATTATTCTTTTAACTCTTCCTCATTGCTAATCCTCTTTCTTTTAGTTGGTTCAATAGCTTGCGAAGTCTTGGCTTAAAATTCTAGGCTTGTGGGGATGGTGAATAGTGATAGATTTCTCGACTTTGGATACTTTTCACTAGTAACTGGATCTTTCAAACCATTTAATTCCTTCCTGACCAACCAATACCAGAAGCTTCCAAAGAAGACTGGTCTTTGAATAACCTAGAGAATTGGAATAACCCGACCATCTTAGCACATTTTGTATGCCTCTAAGTTGCCTTTCAACCAAAGTAAGTACAATAACTAACATATCTAGTCACTCCAATTAGAGGCACCCATCATCATTTCCCACAACTTATAAAAACAATTTTTTCTCTCATCCATAGAGCTTTCAACTTCACTTTTCCTTGCAGAATTCCTTGCAATTTTACTTTTCAGTTTTCCTCACTCAAGTCCTTTCACTCCTCTTCTTTAACTATCTCTAATGGTTTTTTACTAAACCACCAGAAGTTGTTAAATATCAGCTTCTTGGTTTTTATATGGCTAATTAGCTATATATACAACAATTGTTCATAACATCTCATTGGTCCCTTACCAACTCTCTTACAATGATTGAGCGTCAAGATAGTTTCTACTAGTATCATCGCAATGAGATTTATCTAAGTGTTTTCATATGCAAAACAAGTTGCAGCTACTAAACTGATTATTCCAGTGAGGTTTGGAAATAACATCAACCTGAAGATTCCTAAAGCAAGTATTATACCCTTTTCTTCAACAAATCTAGAGTCATTCTTTCTTTTTGAATACTTGTTCAATCATCTTCCACTTCAGGCCATCATCACTTTTCTCCAATATCTTATGGATATTTGGAACTTTGATCGATTTAGTTAGCACTTTATCACGCCATTAGTGGTAGTAGACTTTATATAGATTTTAAGTCAATTTGGTTAGTAAACCATATTCTTCCAACGTAGGATATTTTTCTTCATTCTTAAAAGTGAAGCAACGATACTCGAGGTTCTAAAAATACATCAAGGATTTAATTGCTAAATTGTGCATGAACACATTTATGATTTCCATTATCCTCTCATATTTCTTCAAAAACCTATCCACATGAATGCTTTTCATGTCTGAGATGAGCTTCTTTAAGTCTTTTTTAGAGCAACTCATATTTTATCATCTAGTCTCAAGCAATCCCCTTCTAACAGTTGAGAGGATTCATAATCCAACTCGTATTTAATAGAAGTAATCTCTTTAATGATGACCATTTTATCAGCTCTAAGTCCTGCAATTCAAGATGTTTTTTTAAGGTTAAACATGTATTATTGCAACAATGTTTATTTGTGGAACATACATCCTGTAACAACCCGACTTTTTCAAGGCCAAAATCAATGGAATTTTTAGGTCCGGTTCTGGATATTTTTCACGATAACATTCTGTATATTTATAATTGCATCCCATTCATTAAAAAGAAAAATCCATGAAGGATAATGTAAATCAATATTCTCATAAAACGAATTCTCAATACACGTGCCCATATTATTATATTGTCATACTCATAGGTTTACATTACATCATATTGACATACTCATAAATTCACATTCCTATTCTAGTCTTGCTAACATCACGAGTTCATACAAGAGTGGCGAGCAACAATTACACAATTAGTACTTATGTTATCATGACCTCATGTAATTTCACAACATGGCATCCTCATAGCATGAATACCTCATATGCATATACGTACACATCATATCAACTTGTTCGCATATTTACATATGTGTTCCATTGCAATTTTTCATTACTAGTCTCTACAAAACAGGTCAGACAACTAATTGAGTAATTAACACGTTCATTCATATAGAACTCATATCATTCATAACATGCAAATATATAGTTCACTCATATATAGTTCTTTTCAATATGTTGTCTTTTGTTGGATTGAACCCTTTGTTGTTTCTAATATTTTTCCTTATGGTACATTTGAAATTACAAGTTTACAAACCAACAAAGTGCTTAAGGTCAATGGGCATCGCTTGAAACCTTTCTATAAAGGTTAGACGACATAACTCATTGCTTCTGTAGAGTTAGCTAAACCAATCCATGAAGCATGAGCATGTGATGTGTCGAGCCAATGATATAAAACAAAAGTGTTTACTGGGAGGCAACTCAGCATAAAAAAATCAGATTTGCTTTCTTTTTCCCTTATCTTTTATTTTTCACATTTTAGTTTATTTTTGTCATTCGCTTATATTCCTTTTCTTTTATTTCAACGTTGAGGATAATGTTATGTTTAAAGTGTGGGGGAGTAAGGAGAATTTTGGTTTTTTTTTTTTGTTAAAAAAAAGCCAAACAAAAAAAAGAGTCCAAGTTTTATCTCTTGAACTCTCATTGGTTTATAAGAATAAGAGTATTATGAATGAGAATTAGTTGAGAGATATGAAAATATAAATCGAATGAATGAGTGTGCATGCAAATTTTAAAAGTTTAATTAGTTTAGAGCTTGATTTTGAAAGTATGCCATGTTTACTTTACAGTGTTGTACCAATGCAATCTTTCAATGATATGTATCTCTAGAACTTGCTTCATATCTTGTTGAGATTACATTCACATTACATGTGTACATGAAGATGATAAAGACATTAGGAATTTTAACCACTTGAGTTAAAAAGCCAACCTAAAGCATATTATCCCTAGTGAGCCATTTTAAGCTTGTTTATCTTTTCTTTGCTTTACCCATGTGTAAGCCTTACCTTTTTATATGTTTTCCTTTTCCCCTAGCCAAGGATTAGTAGAGCATATACTTGTTGATATCTCATGAATTATGGTTGGAAATTATGTGAAAAAAAGAAGTGATGCTTGATGAAAAGATGGGCAACATTGCAAAAGGTGAAAAAAAAAAAAACAGAGAGAGAGAAAAGAAAAGATGGAGCTTGAAATCAAAAGAAGTTAAGTATTGATGCTTAAAGATAAAAAGTAAGACCTTTTGATTTATGCATTGCCTGAAATATTTTAGTAATGAAGATGAGATTGAAGAGCAAGCTTATGGTAGAACATATTCATTGATTAAATTTGAGAGATTTAAACACATAAACCTAAACACATGAATGTTGGAGTGTATATCAATGAAAGGACCTATCACTTTGGCATAACATAGATTTCATTTAAATCCCAAAAATTGATTAAGTTTCGAAGTTCGCATGTAAATAAATTCATGAAAATTTATGTTTTTTATCCTTCTTGATTGTATTCTTGTTTATAAAGCATGTACTCTTGGAAATTGATGAGAGATTAAGAGATTAGTCGTAGTTATTTTACTTATTTAATTTAAGTTTGATTTCATCTCTCCTTTCTCGAGGACAAGCAAGAGCAAAGTGTGAGGGTATTTGATACAACTATATTATTTGATAGTTTTACCCATATTTACATAGTATTTTGCCTATGTTTTTTTATATATAAAATGTTTTAATATTCTTTGTTTTATGTACCCACATTTATATAGTGTTTTGCCTATGTTTTATATATAAAATATCTTGATATTCTTTGTTTTATGTTTTGAAGGCACTTTTGGATGTAAGATTCAAAAAGAAGTAAATTGGAGATAATAGGCAAGTTTGATCTCAGATCGATGTTTTGTGCAAAACTTGAGTTCTAGAGGTCAAAACAAAGTGATTCTAATGGCATTAGAAAGCATGTAAATCGCAGCCTTTAAAGACAAATCTCGCATTCTGCCAGTGTTGACCTTCAACCATTCCGACTTGAATATCTTGAACTAAAAAAGTTCATTTGAGGCAAACTAAATTTCATTAGATTTCTTACTTGAATACCTATCAGCCTACCAACTTTTAGCACAAAATGAGCTCATATAAGAGAGATATGGTTTTTCTAAGATGACAAAGGAATTCTACCAATAGACATGTTTGTGAAGAAACAAGTCCAAATTACTTTCCAAAGCATCCAAACCAACATCCAAGTCTTTATTTTGGCAATTTAACTCTTGTAAGTCCAAAGTAAAAGCTTGAGAATTTTATGCAAGACTATTTCTTTTTTTTTAGGAAAATAGTTATTGAATTACTTAAATGTAAATTGTCTTTTTAGGTAATGACTATTTTGTAAGAAATAAAAAATATGGTTTTCTATCAAATAAAAAGAAAGAGAAAGGAAGAGAGGGAACGACCAGAAAAGAGAGAGAGAGAAATACCCTTTCCTCCAAAACCCCTAAATCATGCATTCTTCTTTCTTTTTTAATAGTTGCTCAGTAGACATGCAAGGCTAAACTCTTTTTCTTGGTTGCAAGGACACAGAAACCTTCAAATTTCAAGAACTGTGAGATTTATTTTACTTTTTTTTTTCAATTTATATGATGAATATGCTTGTTTTTCTATGCTTATTTCCTATGATTGTTTATTTTAATTGCTACAACGGACTCTAAGTTATTATTGTAAACAATCTATTGCTAAATTTGCTATCAAAACTGGAATTATGGTATATAAACTTATGAAGCAATTTAATAATCATAGCAGATCTATATTATTAATCTTAGGAAAAACATTCGATCAAATCAAACATGGATTGCAAACAATTATGTTTTCTTGATTAATTAACTTATCTAGTTCTTTATGGTGCCATTCAATTAAATTACTAGTGCGGACACTGTGGTTGTTTGATAGTTAGGGTTAGTTATATAGCAGATCTGTTAACTAACCAACATTAAGAAGAGATAAATATTCAGAATATAAATTGATATATTATTTCAATAATCGGTTTTGATTTCTGTAATTGGACGTCTACTTAAAACCGAGGTTTGCTCTCTTGATATTTTTCTAATTTATTTAATTTAGCTTGATTGTTTTATTCTGTTATGGCCTAGATAACCTCACCCCCACTCATTTGCATATCGTATAGCATAAAAATCTGAACTAAACCTTCCTCGTGAGATTGATCCCTTTCTTGCTCTATACTATCTTGTTTATTTAAGCTAGGCTAATTAATTTGTATGACTGTGACATCACAATAAATTTTGATGAATTCTTGATGGATTAAAATTTAGATAGATAAAAGCTTAGCCCTCTAATCAAAATGAGAGGGTTCTAGACAAATGTTAACAGTCAGAACCTCTGTCTTTTAACGGTTTTGGGATGACAGTTTTATAACAAATTTGCCTAGGTGGTTTTCTTTTGCTTGGAGATAAAGGCATATATCCCTTACCTTCTGATTTTGGATGAAAGATTTGTGACCCTTGATAAGAACTCTTTGGGAATTTTTAAGTGTAAACACACGAAAAAGTTGAGTTGTTTTGCATAAATGGGTATCTCAGTTAAGGTTGACTAAGTAAACTAATTTCAAGGTTTTGCTAGAGTAACTATGATGTAAACATCATCTGAGACCACTTGAAATTGATAAAAGAGAAGCATACATTTCGATTGGATCCATTCTTACTTAATTTAGAGGTCTTTAGCTCCATATTCATTCGTTTGAAGGTGCCAACTCGATCATCTAAACTTTTTAAAATGTAGTGATAGCTAATTAGGGACAAGATGTTGTTGAGTTTGTTAAAAACAATAGGATATAAATATTCAATAGGAGTAGTATATATATATATATATATATTTTATTAATCAACTAGAAACCATACACAAAGGAGGTTTCAATCGGATGATTTATCCTTAATAGTTCATTATAAATTGTTAACATGATCATATTAATTATCTTATTTAAGTAACACCAAACTTTTAAATATTGTTAGGAATTCATGATGCTAACTTATGTTAACAACAAATCAAGTTCCTTTCATTGCACATGTGTAGGTTACATACCATACGGTTAGCTATGAAAGTGCCAAGTATTTATTGTACCAAGTGTTATACAACACAAATCTAGATTAACCATTTAACAAGCAAGGTATTAAGAATTAATAAGATAAAAAGATAAGACATGTTAATAACAAACTTTCTTGGATATAAACATTGAAGTCCATGTTGAGTTTATATTATACCTATGCTAACACCATTAGTGAAACCTTTTCACCTTAATATAATAAACTTAGCTAAACATAATGAAGAAGATAAACATAAAGAAACAACATAAGAACATAAGTATATTAAAAGAAAAGAAAAGCATAAACAAGAGATTAATGAACATATAACATGAAATAAAACTTAAACATTATAAAAATATAAAGAAGAAAATAAAGAGCATGATCTTGATCTGAAAACCAAGATGCCTAAATGCATGGTAAATGCCTCATTTTATAGGTCAAAATTTAAAACTATTAATTTGATAACTAATTGTTGAGTGGGTTGCCACATGTTGACTTGGTGACAATCCTAATCTTCTTGTCTGAACAAAACATCATTGATAACATCAGAATTTGAACAGACTTAACCATGAAAGTTCTAGGAAATTGTCTCAGCTTTCCAAAAAAATAAAAAAATTGAGGTCATTTGGACTTCGAGAACTTGAGATATGGGCTGAATACTGAAAATTGTCTGGGCTGCAGGACACATTTGAACTTTTCCGTTGTTGCTATAATTTAGACTTAAAAACGGCCTTTTTAAATCTTGGACTCCGCATGAAAGTTTTAGGCCAATGTCTTAGCTTTCCATCCATATAAAGCAAACCTAAATCTAAGATCTATAGCTCCAGATATGACCCAATGACCGATTAGTGTTCTAGTTTGGACTGAACCAGCATCTCTTTTCTAAGTTTGGTCCTCTCTTTGTCTTTTAAATTTCAGTAGTTAAACTCATTAATCAATCATTTGATTTATGTGATAGGCTTGCATTTAAGATGAATATTTACCTAAATTAAAGGTATCTTATAGTATCAGACTAAAACATGCTTTAGCTAAGGAGTTATTGATATTTCAAGTGCAAAATGATGATATAAAACCTTGATAAAAAAGCACTTTTAAGTACTAATTAACTGCCAAAGAAGAAACTGAACAATGGTTGAACGACATGTCACTTAATCCCTTCATCAAACTTAAGTGACGCATCATCTAGGTTAAACCCTAAAAATTAGGGTTTTTAATTTGGGATTTGACAAAGTTCAATATAGTCCTTACTCTTTCAATTTCTTTTACTTACACCCGTAATTGCCTCTCACCTTTTAATTACATGCAATTTCATCCTTTTCCAAACTCAATCATTAGCCTCAAAGTTCAACTTCATTTTTATTTTGGTCCTTGATTTCTGACTTGTGCACTTGGACCCTTATATGACCATCAAACTTTTAATTTTCTTTGATTTGGCATTGATTTGGTCAATTTTAGCCCCTAAAATCACATGCTTTTTTTAGTTTGGTCCTCAGTTTTTTATTTTTTCAATCAAGTCCCTAATTATCCATTAAACTTTAATATTTTTACAATTAAGTCCCTGATTCATCCAATTAATCCTCCCAAAACACCAATGAAGTCCCCAAACTTTAATTTATTCCATTTAACACCCAAATTAACTCCAAAAATTGATTTTCCTTACAATCAAGTCCTCCGTAAGATTAATTAAGCCTTCCAAAATTCTTATTGAGTCCATACCTATCCAAATTTATATTTTATCCCAAATAAAAATACTTTCACCAATAAATCCCTTTGTTAATTAGAAATAGGTTGTCAATTTTGTCAATCTTATACATTTTAGTCTTCAAACTTTTTCACTTGTCATTTTGGTCCTTCACCACCTACTTCGGAAATCTTCTAGGTTTTCTTCATATATATCCACTTGTATTTTGCATTTTTCTTTTCTTTTTTCTTTTTTTTTAATTTTTTATGGGTTCAATAATGGGTAATAAAAATGACTAAGGGGCAAATTAGGCATTTCACATGATTAGATAAATGTATACATTGAATAAAAAAACTAAGAAGAAATCAAAAACAGAAGAGAGGAAACCAAAAGAAGAAGAGAAAGAGAGGAAAAAGGAAAGGAAGGAGAAAGATGGGCGATGAATGATATATTTTAATAAGTAAATGTAAGAATTAGATTTTGATATGCATGATTAGTATTGTTAAGTATGATTTTGAATTTTTTTAGGTTGATGGAGATTTGAAGTATATGTTCTTAAGTGTGATTGAGTGATTGATTAATATGGTTTAGTAGTTGAAATAATTGATTTTGGGTGAATTGTTAGGAATTGTGATTTGAGATATATTTTTTTAATTGATATGTTATGAGTATGAAGGGTTAAGAAATTTGTAACAATCTGTGCTATAAATTCTAGAAAAATTAGTTTTGATGTTGAAGATGATCAAAGTTCACTTTAGTTTATGATTTGTGAAAACTATAGTTAAGTCTCTAAGTTTTGAGATATTATGATTTGACCTCCGAAACATATTCTGAAATTAGAAACAGTATTGATTGCAAGGTTAAAAATGATGAATTTCATTTTGGTAATTGATATATGACATTTTCTGTTGAGTCCTTGAATATTTTAAAATTATGATTTAACCCTTAGATTTCAGGGCTTATTAAAAAATTATGTAAAAGAATTATTAGGTGAATTGTATATAGATAAAAAGGTAATTGAGATTAGTTTACAATCCTAAAAACGGAATGGAATTTTGAAGCTTTTAGAAGGAATTATGATTAGTTTATTATGTTGTATGCAATCGACAAATTATTGTAATTAGGTGTTGGATGGACTTTAATGAGTTATATGATTTGAATAGGTTGTTTTAGCTAAGATTTTAAACATTGGTTATTTAAGTAAAATAAGTAAATCTTCAAACACTTTATTATCTTTAAATAAAATATTATTATTTTTTCTAATTGTGCATATTTCTTTTATTATGAGAGTGTTTGTCTTTTATGGTAGCTACTACATTTTTTTTTTTTTGCTTTCAAACTCAATAATATAGTGTTTGGTTATAAGTAGCAACTATGGTTTGGCTCACAGGATCCACTAAAAATGAGGTTTAATTGCGGTTTCTGGTGAAGCAATTGTTTCATACTTCTCATCCTGTTGTGTTTTTGTTAAGTGGAGAGTTTCACTCTCTACTGTTCCAGCCGGACCAGGTCCTGTCCAAAGTTAAATGCATTGAATCGGGTCCAACCCAGTTAAAAAAATTCAATTTTTATTTTTAGTTGTGTTTAATTCAAAAAATTAGAAGGAGATCACTTGATGACTTAGTATTTGCAGAATTTGATCGCAATCTCACTTTTGTTCTTGATGATATTTTACCTAATGTTGTTGCACGCTTAAGAAACCAAGGAAACTGTAGTTCTTGTCGGATATATTTCGTACGTGATGAAATTGTAGATCATTTAATGAAACAATACAAAATATTTGATATCAGTATTATTTATTTCATGATGTAATAGCAGTAGTTAAATATACAATATTTAAATTAAAAATCATCAATATATATATATATATATATATAAGTATTTATTTTATAACCTCAATTTGAAAAGCATTCTTTTAACCAAACACATTAAACTACTTTTCGTTCAATCTCAATTTTAACCACAGTTTTAACCAACTATATATAAATACCAAACTAACCTCAATCAAAAGTACTTTTTGTAAATCAATTTTTTTTTTCAAACCACAACCACAAACACCACCACAACACCAAACACACTCATATATGTATTAAATTCTTTAAAAGAAGATCAAGCTCTCACTATGTTGAAATTAATTTTAATATATGTGATGTTTGTGAATGCAAGGTATATAATTTTTATAAGAATGTTTTATAAATTGATCTATGAAAGAAAGTTTTTTTGGATTGGATTTGCAAATTATTGCATAATGACTTAGATGGCTATAAATGAAGTAATGACCTCTAGTAAGTGGGGTTTTCCACACTATAACTAGTTATAATGGCCCGCCAATGGGTTATAATATTAACAATAGACCTTGATAATGGGTTACAATAGTTGTTTACAAATAGTTGACAAGTGGTCTGGTTATATGTATAATGTGGTCACATGAATTTGGTTTAAGAGTAAGGTCATGTTTTATGGATTTGAATGCCAAGTAAAGGCATGTATTAATGACTTGTTTTATGAAATGTCTTATGAACTATGAATTATCAATATTTTTTTTAATTACATTAAGTTGTTTCATTATTGTCAATGCATTGTGTGTGTGTGTGTGTGGAGCTTTACTTGTTAAGTGATTGTTGCATAATGACTCTCAGATGGCTATAAATGAAGTAGTGACCTCTGATGAGTGGGGTTGTTCACACTATAACTAGTTCTAATGGCTTGCCAATGGGTTATAATATTGACAATAGACCTTGATAACGAGTTACAATAGTTTTTTATGAATAGTTGACTAGTGGGCTGGTCACAAGATAATGTGGTCGTAGGAATTTGGTCTGAGAGTAAGGTCATGTTTTATGGATTTGAATGTCTAGTAAAAGCATTTATTGATGACTTGTTTTATGGGATGTTTTATGAACTATTAATTATCAACATTTTTTTAATTACATTAAGTTGTTGTTTCATTATTGTCAATGCAATATGTGTGTATGTGTGTGGCTTTACTTGATAAGTCATTGTTGTATAATGACTCAGATGGTTATAAATGAAGTAATGACTTCTAGTGAGTGGGGTTGTTCATACTATAACTAGTTCTAATAGCTTGCTAATGAGTTATAATATTGACAATGGACCTTGATAATGGGTTATAATAGTTGTTTATGAATAGTTGACTAGTGGTCTAGTCACAAGTATAATGTTGTAGTAGGAATTTGGTTTAAGAGTAAGGTCATATTTTATGGAATTGAATGCTAAGTAAAAGCATGTATTGATGACTTGTTTTAAGGAATGTTTTATGAAATATGAATTATTAATATTTTTTTAATTATATTAAGTTGTTGTTTCATTATTGTCAATGCAGTGTGTGTGGAGCTTTACTTGTTAAAGTATTGTTAGCTTGCCCCTCCCCTCTCCCCCTTCTTTTTTCCCTCTATAGACAAGTAAAAGATTAATAGAGGTGTGAGTGAGTTTCAAGCTATAAAGTATATATCATTAGTTTAAGCTCTTAGTTGAGCTGGAAGATTTATCTAATGAAGAATATTTTTTTAACTTGTTATTAAACATTCATTATTAATATTTTTGAGGATTTGTAATAAAACTTGATGTTGTTAATTGACCATTTATGAAATACAGATTATTAAGATATTTTGGTTTAACATTTGTGGTTTTTGATAAACTTTGTAAAGTTAGCTTTTGTATCATCTAGGGTTGAATGCTAGATGATACAAGTGTATTTATGTCTAGTTTTGAGCATGAAAAAATTGCTTTATATAAAGGCAAATAGTTTTCATTAATCTATTTGTATAAAATATATTATATTGTCGTATGTCTAAATGATTAGTCATTAATTATGAACTCTCATAATATTAGCAACATAAGATATTCATTGCAATCTCATTAAAGCAAGACGAATCTTTATTATGATGGTCATGTCTTTAATAATTATTAAAACAAAAAAACAAATAATATTTCTCTCCAGAATGTCCTTGGAAACATGAAAATCATAGGTATGAATTAAATAAGCATACTTAACATCCAATATATATTCTGTTACAAACAAATCTCTCAAAAAGAAAAGAAAAAACTATGAACCATGATTAAGTGAGCATGTGTGCCAATTCTTAAAGAATAAAACGAAACATGAAAACTCTAATTATAGTTTTCATCAATCTAAATAGTTTTACATATCAAACTCCAAAGTATTAGTGCTACACACACATTTACTTATATTTTACTATATTATTATTATTATTATTATTATTATTAGATAGTAATTCAACTCAAAATTGATCTAGAACTTCACTCTACAATCATGGAAGCTCTTCAAATTTTACAATAATTAGATATTTATTCATAATAATGCATTCATAAAATGACCAAAAATATTTACTGATTTAAAGTCTCTCTCTCTCTTTTATTAAACTCTGTCCACCACCACCACCCCCAAAGAAAATCCACAAATCATTACTATATTATACAGAACATTAATCCTTTATCAATTCCCAAATTTCACACTAAACCCATCTTCTCTAGTGGTTCTTGCCAATTTTTTCAACAAAGTACAACGCAAAAGATGGGTGGGGCGGAGAATTGGACGGCTAGGAACGAAGGAAGGTACAATTATTGGAGTTAATGGTACACGTGGCATTCACATAGTAAACAAGTGAATCATGATTCAAGAAAGTGATGGCAAGTTTGGGGTTTGGCAACTTGTAAAGGGCGGCGTGTACGGCGTCACTTTCTCAAGAAATTTTGAAGGGCGAGAAGATGAAAAAGTTTGCTCGACCGGTATTTCCGGTGAGAAAGAACAAAATACGTGTCAACATCAGGTAACTTCCAGTGATCGGAAAACCTCCTCGCTCGTGACTCTCCAATTACTTTATCTTAATAAACGACTTGGGGCCCATATACTAACTTTAATCACTTTATTAAAGGCATTCCTCCAATGCTCCACTCGAGCCACTCGGTTTTACAATGTTACAACGCCATGCTCAAAGTTTTCAGTTTCTTACAACGTTTGTTAAAAAAAAAAAAGTTTTAAGGAAGAAATGGCTGCCGACAATGCATTCTTGCCCAATGATGCTCCATGGTTCAGACATGTTTGTTGTCAATCCCTCCTAGCTAGCTCATGATCGAACGTTTTGGAGTTAATTACTACAACGATTAACCCAAATCAATGCTTATTAGCATTCCAATTAGAGATGTGACTGAGTGGAATCAAGTCAAGTGTTGTGATATTCAAGATTGGCCCACATAAATTAAATCAAGCACAAGTTAAGCTTCGACATCATATTAAACTTTAAAATAGAATTCAAATTTTATTATTAATTTTTCGCTTGTTTATGAATACAACAAGTCAAATAAATAGAATTTTTAATACAATAATTATTTTAAAATTGATTCTCTTATCTTAATCTCATGTGCTATCTTCAATTTAAATATAAAACTCCCTCGATATATCATCTGATATGATTTTTAAGTTATTTTGTTATGCGAATCCCGTAATCATATGGTCACATAACTCGTACGTTGGAAAAGCAAATCCTAGAAAGTCACAAAATCAGGTTTGATAGAAATATGATATAAAGATTATCTAAATCAAAGCACCAATACTATTGAATTGATTCCCCACCTAATGAATATTAATTTGTGAACGGAAAGCAAGACCAATTATACCTTAACAAGTCAAACTTGTTTATTTTTTCTGATAAAAAGAAAAGTGTTGCATCAAGCAAAACAAAGATTTATTCAAAACATTATGGATAAAAAACAAATCTAAGTACAAGTTAAATAATCATATTTATACTAGATTGAAAAATATATGCTTAACAATTCTGGAAAATTAATAAAAGAGTTATAAATAAAATAGAAAAAAAGTCATAAATCAACTAGAAAACTAATTTAAATTATGCTTAGTTTCTTCTAAACATTATTTCAAGAACTTTCTGATCTTTGACTATCTTGAAATTCTAATCATGTATACAAAATGACCTCTAGAAATTTTTAGTAAAATTTTAGCCCGATCCAACGGTAAGATCAAAACTTATTCTTATTAGTGTAAAACTGTGCAATACAAAAAATCAACCCAAAACCAACTTTAATTATCTTAAATAAGCATAAAAATCTTTGTAATAACTCATGCCCTTTAGTTTCTTTGTAGAAGATGAAAACTCCTAAAGTATTCTATCATTAAATACTGCATCGGTCGCTTTCTTGCACAGCTAGGATAAATAAAAAATCCTTGCAAGAAAAGAATTTTAAAACATTAAAGAATTATTACCACACTTGAAAACATTGTTCTTGCCCATTAAAAATCCTAGAAGAACTAGAAAACTCCTAAAAATAAATTGCTAAATATCCTTGTATCATTAGGAAAAGTGTCCTTTCCAAATAAAAAATTCATAAGTCAAAATATAATAATTACTAATAAAACCTATATTGAATTTACTGTTCTATATCACAAGATTTTCTTAAGACCTTCTTAAAATTTAATTGACCTGAAATTATAATTCAATATATAATAACATGTCTTGAAACTTACGATAAAATCCTAATCTAATTCAATAGTTGGATTGAGAGTTGTGATCAACAATGTAAAACTGGATAGGAGATACAATTATATTAGTATTCAATTTTTCTTGTTAAAGCTTTTCTTGTATCATATTGCTTTGCATTCATAATATAACATAAATATTGTTTTTAGTTATATTTTTTAAATATTTTTTTGAAAATATATTTTAAATTTCCAAACAAACCAAGTTGATATATACAACTTGTTCACGAAGGTAATCAAGCTTTAAAATTGTGACTAAACTTGATTTGTTTATCTAGAAAGATCGAACTTGAACGAATATATACTCTATTAAATCGATTTTGAATCAAAATTGAGCAGTGGGGTTCGTTTTAGAACCCCAATTTTCAATACAAAGATTGAATCATAGTATAAATGCTAGATAATTGCGTCTACGAGAGCACGGTGATACAAAATTGTGTTGACTCCTGTAGGGACTAGTGTTAATAGATCTGATCTTCCAGAGACGGTGGAAAGATAGCTAAATGGGTGGCTATAAAATAAACTTCGAGGGGTCTAGTGATAGAAATGCTACGAAGGTAATATTGGCATGGCTAGCATGAGGTGAGGTTATGGGAGTTTCGTGGTTTTGTTCCTTAAAAGTACGAGACTTTTGCAGCAAATGAAAAGACTGTTGATCATTGAAGTTGATGCTAGCATGTATTCGTAGAATATATTTTAATGTAAAATGCACCGCAACATTTTATACATGTACTTAATTACTTTCATTTATATAATTTTAAATTAGTTTACAATTTCAATAAAATATTAAGCTTGAAACGATTCCTAGAAAGTATAACGAAATACAAATTTAAATTTCCACATATATAAATAGATACATTTGTCATGTGTGTAACTAATAAAACAAAATTTTGAAATATTAACAAATTTTAAAAAAAGTTCTTAAATAAAGAATTTTAAAACAAATTTCTTATGATAAGTTTATCGTTTATTATTTTTACTTAAACTAATTTTAAAAAATTAATATTATATATATTACATATTTTTTTATATACATCTAATATTAAAAAAAACTTAATATGAGATAAATATATTTAAAATAATCCCTATTTTTTTTAAATTTTATCATATTATATCAATTAAAATATGAGCCATTTATAATCTTGTTATTTACAATTAGATTCTTTTCTAATAAAATTATTAAATTATGCAATACAATTTGTAATATTTTAAAATTGAATAACAATTCAACATTAAAACTCAAATATTGTATTAACAATGTAAAATAAATTGTAAGATTTAATGTTGTTTTTTTACTTTTAAGCTTGCAAAATTTCAAGATTCAATATCGCACACGTAGAAACATAAAAACAACAATACAAATAAGTTAATACCTAAAAATTAAAATTTAATTATCCACGTAATACAAGACAATGCTTAAAAAATGCATTTTGTTAAAAAAATAAAATCTATTTTAAAGGATATATATATATATCACGAGAAACCTCTTCCAGGCAGGCACCATAATCAACAACACAATATGCACTTCCCATTCATTCTTTTTTTTTTTTACAGTACATTACTCTCTCTCAACAAACTAATATTTACATAGTGAAGTTGACAAATTAGTATAATAAAGCTGGAAAAAAAAAACCCTACTCATGCTCCCATATATCTTACCATCGCCAGCTTCTTATGCTCATTTCAGCTGTATCTCCCTATATCACTTATTTCTTTTGTTCTAAATAAATATATAGAACATTTGATCAGTGCCCAACACCGGCCTCAGGGTACAAAGGCTCAGATGTTAGCAACTTCGTAGCATAAAGAGACAGTGATGCTCTTGATCATAATATATAAGATGGTAATAACTTAAGGTAGTTTGCTATAGTAATAATATATTCTTTTTTGATGGACGTCGGTCACCACTATATTGATATATTTGCTGTAGTCTTCTTCATCACTAGCTAGCTAGTATTCTATGATATATCCTCCCATGGGAGATCTGTGTGGAACCCCCTTCCTCCTCTTGGCAGTCCTATGATTATTCATAGCACTTGGAGGTGGGGTTGAGGGTGTAAAGCTCTGTACTTTGCTTCTAGCACCTCCGTTGCCGGTGCCTTTCACTGATTCTTCAGTGTCTGAGCCATCCATCTCCTTGTACCTCTTCTTCTTCCTAAAATTCTTTGATGTTCCAACAATCTGAAATGTTATTCAATTAGAACTGGCACAGCGATGTTGAGCATGAGAAAAGTAATTATAGCGGAAGGACCTTCTTTTAATAAGAAAAGACAAATCGATCGAGCTAGGTTTCTTTGATCTAGCTGCACTGGAGGTTTGTAAGGGTCGGGCTCTCCTCCTCCTCCTCCTCAAATAAATGAAGAATTAAATGTTTTTCCATTAACTTCTGAGGGGGAGGGGGTTGGCGGAGTGTTGACAAGAAGAAAGTACCATAAAGCTCTTAATTTCCATGGGTGAAAATATTCCCAAGTAAAATTAAACAAAGTCAATACGGAGGTAAGACAAGAGAAAAAAGCAAACCATTTAATTTAATCTATGAAAAGAAAAATATTAATTAAAATCTTAGTTGACAAAAAAGCAAAGGAGTGGAAATAAAAATAAAATAAAAATGGAAATATGTGCGGGCGTGTTTCACCTTGCAACCAAGAGAGCAAAAACTGAAGGAATCCAGCAGGCTACGCTCACAGACATGGCAAGTGTTGGTAACACCTTTACCAGGCCTAGGCTGAGGCCTCTCATTCAAGAACACAATTCTAGCACTGTTGATAATGTATGTCTGGACTCCTGTTATGTCCAAGTATTTCTGAATTTCAGACACCCTAATCACATCATGGTATGATGACCTCCTTATCTACAAGAAGACAGCGACAAAATGCCATCAATGAGTAATTTGATTAAACCATAATAGACAAAAATCATGTGCTGGATGCCCTTTTCTCAATTAAAAAAACAGAAAAAAGCCATGAATTCAGGATTGAACACACCAAATCAAAGAGAAACATGCCATTACTGAAACCGATGCAAATTCTTGTGACTTCGGACATATCATTAGATGAGAGACATGGGGATATCTTGGGAAGAAGGAACAGTGCATCGTGATGACTGCAGTGTTTGTGTGTATTGCTACTTAATTTAAAAAAATGGTGAATAAAATCCTTAGCACTTGGCACATACCTGAATAGCTCTATGGTCACTGTGGAGTGAAAGACAAACAGAACAAAGGGCACCGTTCATGCAATCCAAGCAGTACATATTGCATTCGCTCTTATGAGCATCAACATGAAGCTTGCATTGAACAAAGAAGCTTGTTTCAAGAAGTGGATGCAGCCATGGTGGCCACTTGATATCTTCTTTATGATCATCAACATCATCATCAGGACCACCACCTCCCTATAATATATATACTCAAACAAGATTAACATAGATTTGGTTTCAGCACCGTTTGTAATCAAGAAATAGTTAAAACACAAGATGGACGCAAACCACATACATACGTATGTGGTTAGATGTTAATCTTGTGTTCTATTTCTTGATTACAGATGCTACTACTCCCAACAAGATATATAAATGTGAGATACAGCACTAGTGGTAGCCAATTAATTATAATTACCATAATTCTTCTGATGTTGGGTTTGATTTCTCTCACAGTGGTTTCTTGATCATTGATGATCATCTATGGACGGTTTTGGAGAAAGAAAAGAGAGCTTTTTGTCACAGAAAGAGAGAGAGACAGAGATAGAGAGAGGTGGGGGTAGGAGATTGTAGTGGTGGGTGGTGGATGAGGTGTGGGAGGTGCTTATCTTTGTGCTTAAAAGTCTACCACCGAACCTCTACATCCGAACCTAAACCAAAAAATTAGATGCGTTTGGTCCAAGGAACTCACCATTAATTCTTCTCCATTTCTTTTCCTTTTTCCTTTGGTCCATGTTGTTGTTTTTGTTAGACTTTCTAATTTGAAAATTAATATTTGCATTTCTTTCTTCTTCTTGCTTTTTTTTTTTAATTATAGTTATGTGAATAATCGAAATAATATTTACTTTTCTTTTTCTCGTACATCACAACTAGGTTTTGGTGGTCTTGACACATGGGGAAGTGGATGATTAAGCAAAACCAGAAAGATGCCACGTGTTGGACATTTGTATACCGTATGGTGCCGAGGTGGGACTTTCGTATTGCCACCCAAAAGAATAAAACAGTGCTTCGCAATGTGGGGAAAAAAGAAAAAGGAAAAAAAGAGCACCTGACAATAAGGAGAACTTGTGGATGCTGTTAGGTACAGAATAAAATAATTTTGTTGGATTTGTTTGCTGGCTAGATACCCAAGTTATAATTCTACGTATATTATTCCAATTTGTTCCAATGTTTATGTTATTTTAGGCGTTCTTTATCTATGTTTTCGTGAAATATGGTTTTAAGATTTGTTCATCAAAAATATTTTACCATAAAAAAGAAGAAGCTTACAATAAGAAAAATAACTAACAATTCTGGAAAGATAAAAATATTTTAGAAAAAAGCTATCTTTTTTATTAAATTATGGATGCCACCACTAAATCTTTTCTTTCTCAACACTTGTTTTTCTTGCATGCTACACATCAAATAATTATTTTTCAAATAGTTTTATTAACACAACTAAAGAATGAGAAAATAACATATTTCCTAAAACATATTTGAACGGTGTTATTCACACTCCATAATCTACCTTTATTATACTCAATTTATAAACATACTCAATTTTTAGATTTTTTCCAAATAGTGACACTGAATACATATATATATATATATATATATATATATATATATATATATATATAGTTAAAAATAAAATATCTTTTATTTTGTGATTTGGATACATTAAAGTTATATTTTACTAAATTCTATTATCGTGAGATTCAACTTTTTCAATAACTTTATTTTTATCCAATAAATTAACTTTCATATTAAATGACAACAAAACTATATATCAATTAAGAGTTTAATAAGACTCTTGTTATATAAATAGAAGCTTTTAGTCTCCAGCCTTACATGTTATTATACAAATTTACGGCTGATATGATCCAAACAAGGTTAAATTTGAGTTTTAGCATAAAAATTTATATTATCTAGTTTTATGCTATCAAGCATAACTTTCAACTCTACTGTTAGATTAGGCTAAAATTCTCACAGGAGTGTTTAGACATTTTGCTCTATGTTAGGATAAAATTTTAGATCAATTGAAGTTCAAGAAGGTCTCACAATATAGATCGGAATATGTTATATGAATTTTGTTATTTGTTTTCTTTTGACTTCTAGACTTCGTATTTAGCAATGACTGTTTTCCTACTCTTTTTTTTTTGAAATTTCTTAGTTATACAAGGATTTTTAATGGCCTGTTACATAATTTCCAAGTGTGACAAAGATTTCAAAATCATTTTTTTACAATGATATCTTATTCATCCTAGCTACACAATGAAAAAAAGTAGGTGGTATTTAATGACAGATCTGTTAGTTTATTTTGGATAGTTTGCTAATCTTATAAGGAAGGATAAAAGAAGATAATAAGAGTTTCCATACTTTGAGACTATTATTTAAAGTTACAATTAATTATCCTAGAAAAACAAAAAAACTAAAGAGATGGAAACATCCACAATCAATTTCTAGCTTATTTTGCTTATAATGAGGTAACAAAGATCTTAGTATTTCTAGGATGAAAATTTCATTCATGACATTATTTAAACTAAGAAATTTATTTATCTTAGGATATTTTATTTAATTGGATGCAACACTTTAGTTTTTGTGTCAAATTTATTATTATTATTATTATTTTATATTTGGGCTTAGTTAACACTGAGTTTATTGTAAGTGAGTAAATATTAGCCCATAAGTTCTGGATCCATTAAGATTTTTAGTTGTATAAGGTTGTGTAAGCTAAAGTTTTTAGTAGTAATGAATTTATGAAATAAACTCGTTTTTTGCATAATGTAACAGGTATTCTTTGCTGTGATAAAGAATAAATTTGATTTATAGAAGAAAAGTTGTCTTCGTAACGTCATCCTATATTTCTCGTTCGCGAATTGCTATTTTTTGGGTGGGAGTTCTAGATTCTAATAGTGTTAGGAGTTGTATCGTTGTGTATGGATTATATGACCACGTGAGCATAAGGTTCACATCAGTTGGTATCAAACTTGTTTTGGCTTTCAAGAATTCATTGTAAATCTCATTTTAGGTTGTGTGACACCACATAATAAGGTTCCATCAAAATGCTATAATGCGATTTCAAAAAATCATATTAAACGAGATGACATGCCCACGCGTTGCCGCGGGCATATAAAATAAATGTATTTAATAATATTATAATTGTGAATCAGCGCTAGATAAGTAATAGAAACTAAAGATATGATGGAGCAAATATTTTATGACAAAAAAAAATGTTGTGTTGATGATCAAAAACTTAGAGACTGAACAAAATGATTTGTAGCAATCCACAATGTTTTCGCCACATGATTTAACTTTTTTGTTAATAAAAAGAAAAAAAAATTACAAAGCTAAATTCTCTACCAACTTAATATATAAAAAAAAAACCAACAAAGATAATTTTGGAAGGGAAAAAAACTCATAAGAAAAAACGTTGTAGTAATTAACAATGTTTTGTGAGGAAAACTATAGTGTTTTCCCCAATAAAATAAAATAAAAAACCATTTAGAGAAATACTGTAGCAATCCACGGTGTTTTGTGAGAAAAACGTTTTTCCCATATGATTTAGCTTTATTGTAATTATAATTCTTAACCAACTCAATATTAAAAAAAAAATCAACAAAGATAATTTTGAAAAAAATCATATGGGAAAACCCTGCAACAATTCACAGTGTTTTTTTTTTTTTTAAAAAGCACAAAGTTAAATTCTTAATCAGCTCAATATTAAAAAAAAATCAACATAGATAATTTTAGAAAAAAAACACAAAAAAAGAGAAAAAAATCATGTTGGAAACACTGTAGCAATTCACAGTATTTTGTAATGAAAGTTACAGTTCTTCCCCACATGATTTAGCCTTATTTGTAATAACTTGTAAATGTAATTCTCAAACAACTGAATATTAAAAAAATAAAATTGACAATGATAATTTTAAAAAAATTATAAGGAAAAAGAAAACCATTTGGAGAGACACTGTAGCAATTCATAATGTTTTGTAAGAAAAGTTACAATGCTTCCCCTACATGATAAAGTTTTATTACAAATTTAAATTATAACCAACTCAATAGTAAAAAAAAATAAATTGATAAAGATAATTTTTGAAAAAAATATTATAAAAAATGAAAACACAAAAGAAACTGGAAAAAAACCATGTGAGGAAAAATTGTGTCAATCCATAGTGTTTTGTGAGAAAAACTTATATTTACTTGTAATTGCAATTCTTAACCAGCTTAATATTTAAAAAATAAAATTGACAAAGATAATTTTAAGAAAAAAAACATAACAAAACAAAAAAAAAATCATGTGTGAAAAAACACTGTAGCAATCCACAGTAATTTGCAAGGAAAGTTACAGTATTTTCGTCACATATTGTAATTGTAATTTTTAATCAGCTCAATATGAAAAAATAAAATAAAAAGGATAATTTCAGAGAAAATCATAAAAAAACAAAAAAAAACATGTGAAGAAACACTGTAGCAATTAACAATGTTTTAAAGAAAAACAATTACAAAACTAAAATATTTAAAAAAATAAAATCGATAAATATAATTTTGAAAAATAAAAAAATAAAAATTTATGTGAGAAAACAACACAGAAATTCATATTATTTTAAAGAAAAAAATTACAAAGCGAAATTTTTAACCAGCTCAATATTTAAAAGTAAAATCAATAAAAATAATTTTAAAAAAATAAATGAAAAAAAAAAAAGAAAACAAAGGTGATTTTGGAAAAAAAAAGAAGAAAAAAAACTATTAAAAAAAAAGGAAAAAAGGGGAAAGTTTGGGGGGGGGGAAAGAAAAAACACAAAACAAAAAAACAAGAAGAAAAGCAATGTGGATCACTGTTGTAATCCACAGTGATTTGGGTGTGAGGGAACAGTGATTCCGTCACACCATTTAGAGGTGATTTACAAGGAAAGTTACAGTACTTCGTCTCATATTTAATTGTAATTTTTAACCAGCTCAATATTAAAAAATAAAATAAAAAAGATAATTTTAAAGAAAATCATAAAAAAAAAAACTTTGCGGATAAACACCGTAGCAATCAATAATGTTTTAAAGAAAAAAAATACAAAACTAAAATATTAAAAAAAGATCGACAAATATAATTTTAAAAAATAAAAAAAATAAAAAAACTATATGAGAACACACCGCAGAAATCTACAGTATTTTAAAGAAAAAAATTACAAAACAAAATTTTTATCCAGCTCAATATTTTAAAAGTAAAATCAACAAAAATAATTTTGAAAAAAGATAAATGAAAAAAAAAACAAAAGAAAGTTGGAAAAAAAAAAAGGAAGGTGATTTTGGAAAAAAAAACAAAAAAAATAAAAAAGGGGAAAGTTGGGGGAAAAAATGAAAAAAAAAGAAGAAAAAAAGCATTGTGGATTACAACAATAATCTATAGTGATTTTGGATGTGGGGGAATAGTAATTTCCCCACACTATTTAGAGTATTGTGTAATATATCTTTAGAAAGCCAAATCAAATATTACAGCAATCACATTGCTCTTTTTTAGCACATGCCATATCTGTAAATTCAATGGTTATTAGTCTTGTACTTGTGCCTCCCCACTGTTATTTCGTGCGATAGATTCTACGTTTATGCTTAAATAAAACATATCATATAGGAAGGATGCTGATTGTGTTATGACAAGATCCGAGGTGGTAATTGTCTGAGAATCACGTGTTCAAATAGAGTTTTATTGGATGATCAGTGTGATGACCAATCCTAATGATAAGATACCTGTAAATAAAATATGGCCAAGTGAGTGAATCCAAATGAGATCCCAGTCGCACCTTTTTGCAGTTAAGGTCATGCCCTCACGCATTCTCCTACCACCAATAAACAATTACACGGTGAAAGAGCATATTTTCACTTCAATATTAATCCATGCTGCCACTTCTAGTAATATAATCTTTAATAATAGTAATATACATTTTGTTTTTATTTTCATGCAAGTTACTATACATCAAGAGTCATCTTAACCTAATAGTTTAAATTTTTAGATGAGGTTTCAAGTTATAATTTATATTATTCTCTAACACACCCCCTCAAGTGAAAACTCTTTAGGCTTAAAACTTACACAGTCTGACATTATCATGTGCTTAATTTTTTATCACATAAATAGAAATAGTGAGATTCAAACTCTTGACCGCTTGATCATCAAGGCTCTGTTACCATGTCAAAGAATCATCTTAACCCAATAGCTTAAACTCTTAAGTGAGGTTCCAAGATATGATTTATATTATTCTCTAACACACTCCCTTATGTGAAAGCCCTTTGGACTTGAAACTTGGACGAACCCATATTTACTTGTGTTTAATTTTTTATCACATAAATAAAAATGGTGAGATTTGAACTCGTGACCGTTTAGTCATTAAGACTCTGTTATCATATAAAGAATTATCTTAATTTAATAATTTAAGCTTTTAAATAATATTACAAAATATAATTTATATTATTTTCTATTATTACGACTCATGAGCCCTTCAAGCCCTACATTTTTCTAAACGTCTTCTTTAACATTTAATTACCAGCTTTTAGCTTTCATTATCCACCACACGCATACATACAGAGCTTACTTTAGCTCTTTGAAGCTCCTTTCTTTATTAAGATGATGATCGAAGAGTTCTTATAACCCTTTAAAAAGATTTGTTTTGCAGATTCTCAACCGCTGCAATGTCTCTACAACTCATACTATCAGCCACTTCATCGCTTATGTGAGGATCTCCAACCTCATCAACTACCATCGAAAGCCACTTGATTTTTATTGTGAGTTCTAATCCCAATTGTGGGAAACGTGTTTGACCTCCAAATTTGTTTTTTCTTTCATGTTTGCCTTTGTAACTTCATTAATTGTTAATTTTTTTTTCATGAATATATTTATTAGTATTTTTTTTAATGGAGAATTGATGTAATTGAAACCTAGTCTTCATCTCGTAGGTCCCATTTTGTATCAAGTTTCAAACAATTTTTTGTTCAAAATATAGGTGAAACTCAATATCAAATATGCCTTTAGTCAACAAGCAATAACTCTTTTTAATTCATCGAATCTTTTATATATATATATATATATATATATATATATATATAGTTTTTTTTCTTGATATAAATTATTAGATTGTAGAAGAAAGAGTGACATGCTAAAAAGTTTGGATGCATGGTCTCACTCATCTAGCCTTTTCAATCAAGTAAAGATGCACTAAATATAATAGTTTAATGAAATCAACTAATATGCAATTTAAAATGATAAATAACTAAAATTAAGATTTTATTTGTGATTCAATCTAACTAAAAACAACTTAGAGAGCTAAGAAAATTAAATATGAATTATTGATTTAGAAGTGTTTTCTAATTTGATTTGTGAAAATAAACAAATCAACCATGAAAAACAACTTTGTTTCACCTATCCTTACTTTTTAGTTAATCTAGCATTTGTACATCAATTAAGCCTAATTATATAATAACCTTCTTTACGCATGCAAAATTTAATTACGTTACAACATTAAGATCAAGATGGGTGTAATTTATTCATGATACTTAATTTAATCAAGACTTATATTTTCTAAGTAAAAAATTATCAAACATAGGTTTAAAAGAAACTTCTATTACTTTTAGTTAATTAGTCATGCATCCAACATAAACTAATCAATAAAAATATATTTAAAACAAAAAACATATAATGCGTATCATATAGAATTTTGGTCATCAATCATCAAGTTTAATCATAAAAAAAAATAAGATATTCATTTATAACAATTAAATATAGAATAATTTTAAGGTCAAATTCTGATGATAATTTAAGATCCAAGAATACTAATCTCTTAAAATTTAAAACTAGGTTTGCATGAAATTCATGATTAATGCAACCTTGAATAAGGAAAAAGAAAAAAAAAACCGTAACCAAATAATTCTTCTCCTTCTCCTAACCTATGTTCTGAATGTTCTTCCCCAATTTTTTTTAGGCTTAGGGTCATCTATGTGTCTATGAGGAGGTGGAGAAATTTTATAGTTAACAACTAATTCCTAACTAGAATACTTTAAGGTTTTCTTATACTAATATGATTCTAATAGCATATGCATTGACTTTGACCTTCTAGATAGGTTTTTTAGTCTTGTGGAACCCTTTCCATGTCATTAATAAGCTTCCATGTCATCATCCCAACATGGAAAGATAGGTTGGATTTCCACTAGTTTGTTGACAGATTTTAGACCCGACTTCAAATATATTATCCTCTCTTATCTAGATAAGTTATTTGGCATACCATTTATGGATAAAAAGCTTAAGATATATAGTTTGTAGCATAACTTGAATCATTTCTAAATTCCATCTATATCTGTATATATGGTCTAAAGAGTACATGGAAGTCTAGTTTACCAAGTTTGCTTTGACCAATTCTAATCCCACTATGATTCCTTGTTCAAGTTAGAATCCTAATGCAATTAGGATTTGCACTTCCTAACTTTATTAACTCGCCCTAATATGCTCTTTAAGATCAAGATAGGTACAATTGATTAATGATAATTAAACATACATGAAGAGTTAATTTAATCAACACTTATGGTTTTCAAGTAACAAAAATCAAACATGGGTTAGAAAATTAGATACTTTTGCTACTTTAAGTTAATTAGTCATGCGCCTCACTTAAACTAAATAACAACAATAAATATAAAACCAAAAACATATGATGCACATTATATATAATTTTGTACATCAATCATCAATTTAACCATAGAAAAACATAAGATATTAATGTATCATAATCATATATAGAATAATTTTAAGCACAAATTCTCATGATAATTTAAGATCCAAGAGTACTAACCTCTTAACATAAAAACTAAGTTTGCATGAAATTCATGATTAACACAACTTTCAATAAAAAAAAGAAAAAAAACATTGTAACCACAAAATTCCTCTCCTATGTTATGAATATTTTTTCATTTGTATTTTAGGGTTAAGGTCAGTTATGTGTGTGTGAGAAGGTGGAGAAATTTTCTAGTTAACAACTAATTTCTAATAAAACTCTATACTAATGTAATTCTTATAGCTACTACAATGACTTTATCCTTTTAGAGAACTTTTCTAGTCATGTGGGACCCTTGTCATGTCATTAATAAGCTTTCATATCATCATTCCAACTTGGAAAGATGGGCTAGACTCACACTAGTTCGCTAGAAAGCTTGAGATATATAGTTTTTAATCCAACTTGAATCGCAAGAAAATTCCATCTATAGCTACAAATATGGTCCAAAGAGTATATAGAAGTCCAATTTATCAAGTTTGCTTTAACCAATCCTAATCCCACTATGATTCTTTGATCAAGTTGGATTTCCAATGCAAATAGGATTTGTACTTTTTTGCTCTAATTACTCGTCCCAATATGCTCAATTTAGTCATTTGCTTGAAATTATGCTAAAAATGCTTTATTTAGGTTCTTTTTACACTTTGTAGTTTTACAAAATTGTGAAGCTATTGTAAGACAACATGAATAAAAAGCTAAAAATAAAATAATATAAGTGTATCACACTGCTGTAACTTGAATCCTTTCTAAAATATTCTTAATTGGTTTGCTTTATTGTAGTATCAATGTTGATGATTCATTAATTTAATTGACATAAATATCTTTATACCAAATAACAACATAGAATTAAGAAATCATAGCCCCAACAAAACAAATAACTAATTATAAGTTTTATACAACATTTTGGAACACAACACCATATAAACAACAAGCTATTGTGTGTCATTTACAAGGTCATTTAGCTATATACATTTTACAGAAACTAATACTAATTGTCCTTGTCAATATATATATATATATATATATATAGCATAACTTTATTCAACCTTTTGTTTTCATTCAGTTCTGTTAAGAACATAAATTATACGTTATTTGTTTTTTCAACTTCTAAAATCAAGTTTTTTCTATGGTTATTATTCGTTTATAATTTGACAATGCTTAACATTGATCCTTAATTTTACAAAATACATGTTAACTGTAATTGCTTTAATAATTTTAGGATCATGATATATACAGTGAGTGTTTAACATACATACCAAGTGATGGAGTAGTGAAAAAAAAAAACATAATATGGGCTTTTCATGGTTACATCCTAGATTAGTATTTATATAGATCTTTGTCTGGCCTAGTATGGGATGTTTATGAATACTAGTTCCTTGTAGGAACAAGAGATACTTTGATTCTTAATATAGTAAATATAGAAGGGTATAATAATGCATAGATGAGAAAAATAAAATAGAGTTTTAGGAGTGTGAAGAAATTTTATAGTCTGATTTGATTCCAACTAGCTTTTCTATGGATAAAAATTACACTACACCATTAAACAATTTTACCAACAAATTCATTCTGTCGATGTGAGGCACGCAAATCGTCGATAACATTTTTACTCACGGCCTCACCGATGAAATCTGTCACTCGGAATATTGATCATCGGTAATTTTCCATTCCGTCGCTAATTCTGTCAAGAATTAAGAAAAACCAAACACCGACGAAACACCGATGGTATTACAGATGGTGAAGCGCCCTTATATGGTTGGCTAGCGACCTGATTTTCTATGGCTATCACTACATGGCTAAGGATGGGATCCTCATTGCTTACCCTGTCTATCCTCATTGCTTGCCCTATGATTAAGTGTATAAATATACATACCTAAGTCTAAGAATTTCTTCATGGACAAGGAGAACATATTATTGGTGGACAAATTTGTGTGTTATCGTTAGCTAGCTATGTTGGTTATTAGTTATTGTGTCATGACATTATTGTTGTGTCATGCATATTATTGGTGGAGATTTTTGTGATGGATAGTGTCATTGACATAAAAAATTATGTATGCTTTACATTAAAAAATCGAATGTGGATAGAACAAATTATGTGCATGAAAAGTTTGTGTATACGGCTCTTGGGAACCCAAAAAAGTACATAGAATATGTGCAGGGTCAGAAATAGACATAGAATATGTGCAGGGTCAGAAATAGACTGTGTCAATATTAGATGTTGGGTTAGAAATTGTAATCATCTAGATTGACCCAAACAATTGCAAAATTATTAATTGTTTTTAGAAATTTTGTGCCCCATCATCAAGTTAATCATACCCAAACATATTACATATATGTGTATGTGTTTGTTTATTCCATGTTTACTTACAAGCTATTCTCCTTTTTTGTGATAAATGTAAATCTTTGTCTTTTTTTTCTTTTTTTCCTATTCCATTTAGATAAATTCTAACACAAGAAATTTGGCACCAATAAATGACAGAATAAGCTTTAATGGTTATCTTATTGGTTAGTATAGGTAGGTAATAATTGAATAACTTAATTGTAAATCGCTTTCTATATCTTAAATGTCTTGGATAACATTCCATTAAGATATTGTTAAAAAAAAAATTAAAGACAATAACTTCGTTTATAGATAGGGTTTAACCATGGTGTTCTTAAAAAAATGCATATGATTTTGTCTTTGGTTTTGGTAAGGAGACCATTAACCATGGAAGTTTTATGTTGTCGGGTTCAGTCAATATCTATTGAGCTTGATTTTGGCCAAAACAGATTAACCCATGTTTGCTTTATAATGGGAAGCAAATGATGCTTAATCGGAGTATATTTTGGGTCTAGTTTGAGACTTAATTATATAGGTTGGTTTGGACAATATCATGTCTTATTTGGTCTAGGATTAATTAAAATGTTATAATCCTTTTCCTACTAGGATTTGCCAAAAATCCTAGCTAAAAAGGGACTTGTGCCTGGTGGCTTTTTGGATGCTTATGGAGGGAATTTTCTTGAGCAAAAGGGAGTCTACTTGTGGCAACAAAAATTGAATTGATGAGTAATTATTGTGTTTTCTTTATTTATAAGGATTCAATGTGTAACTTGGAAAGAAAAAGACAACTACAAGAGAGACAAATTCTTTGCCATTGTTTTTCCTTATTTTATGGTACTTCCTAGTTTATAAGGATTCTTATGCAAAGCTGTTTAAAAAGATTAAATCAATCTTATTTCTTTATAAATTTGAGAGGTTTAAGGGTAACAAACAAGAAAAAATATCAACCAATTAATTCAGAATCTTCCATGCAAGGGAAGAACTTCAAGGAACAACTAAGACAACCCTAAACATACAAGGATTTAGATTTCAACTATAAAGGATTTCAAACAAGGAGGGATGACTTTTAGGCTAAATTATTTCATTATTTCATTTGTTGTTTTATTTTATTATCGGATATTTACATTTAGTTTATGACTTGTGTTTTAGTTTGAGTTTGTTTTAGCCCAAAATCAATGTTTTAAGATTGTTTTAGGCATTAGGTTTGTGTTAAGCTGATAATTATCTTAAGCCCATTGACTTGCAACCTAAAAAGAATCCATTAGGGTTATTTAAGAGGACTATATATGTTTTCATGGTTATTGAATTTTGGCATCCTCTTAATTTGAATCATTCATTTTTTTTCTTAGTGCGAATCATGTTCTTTGTTGGGAAAAAGATCAACAACTGTCTCATCAAGGTATAATTGACCTTGGTTCTTATAAATAGGGTTATCTTTAGGTTAATGTTTATCTATCATAAACTTTATTTTTGGCTTTCTAGGTTTTTTATCTACTTCATTGTGGATTTCTAGATTTTTAAATTCATGAGATTCGTATTAATTGGTATTAGAGTTAAGCTTTAAAAATAAAGTTATATCTTTTTTGGTTTTCATTATTTAAATAATATCTACCACACAAGAAAACCATTATTGTTGCCGTTTATATTCATTGTAGAAAAAAAATACTAAAATTAGCTACTAAATATCTTTACATTATTATAAAAATGATTATCTTCAAATAGAAAGTCTACAAGTTAAACGATAAAAAATAACAAAATCAGTATTGCATCTACTAACCTGTATCGCAAGATTTTTGCAAACTTTGATTGATCTGAACATTTAAACCAATATAGAACAATATATATGGAAACTCTTTGTAAACTTTTAGTCTAATCTAACATTTGGATTGGGAATTATGTTTGATAGTGTAAAATTAAACAATAGACACAATTATGTTAGAATTCAAATTTTCTTGTTAAACATTTTCTTAGATTGTATCATTTCTTCTCTCTTCAATATTTTTTTTCCCCTCAAATCACTAATAGATATAATAGATGTTTCATATGCCTCTTATTTAAACCTTAGAAGCTCTTTTTTTTTAACTAACACTCGCCTCTAACAACTTTATATGAAAGTAGAAGTCCTTCTCTTTTGTTTTTAATCCTTTCGGTATTGTTGCTCCTCTTTTTCTAAAGCTTGCTATTCATAGACTAGTTCTTTTAACTTATCAAATTCTTGCCTCAAAACCTCTAACATATGAGATAGGTCTTTGTGTTATTAAGTGAGAACCCTTATTCATTCCTTATTTCTTAGTGAATACATGACACGAATAGAAAAATGAGATGGATGACTAGTAAGGTATGATATAAAAAAACTATGGAGTACAAATTCTAACCTAGAATTTAAAATTAAAACTATAGGTACCCAACTAATTTTAATGATACCAAACCTAAAAACTTTAATTTACCTTGTTACCCAAATGAATCAGCCCCTATAAACTTGAGTTACAAACTAACTACCCCTAACATAAGATGCTTTCTAGTATGCGAATTTAGTTCATCCACTAGAGTAATACTAGTTATATTAGTGTAACTCCCTCTATATATTATCATACTATATAACTTATTTTGTACATGGCATCTTGTGTAAAAAATGTTCTATCTTTGCTCCTCTAAATCAACTACCTTAACTTGCTCATTCAATACTGTCTAACCATAAATGCCTCATCATTTGCATCTTCAAGTGGTGACATCTCCTTTTTATCATTCCTCTCATTATTAGTCATAACCTCTTAGTGAGCCTTTATAACTATTGCTCGTTTGTTTAGACATTACAAAGCAATATGACTTATGCTTAAACAACAAAAACATTTTATATCATGTTTATAAGATGTTAGAGTTCTAGTTTTACCTCTGATATCAATGAAGATGTCTTTCTTATCTTTAAAAGGATCAGACCTACTCTCTATGTTTGGTTAAGATTCGACAACCCCTATATCCGTTTTCCAATTAGCTCAATCTTCTTATACTACTTTAAATAAGTCTTGAGATCATTCCTCCCTTGAAATGTTAAAATTATCATTTTAATGCTACCCAAACTCCTATCCAATCATGATGCCTAAAATTCCCAAAATCACCCCTATGGACAAATTAACCACCATTCCAAAAACCCTTATCCATTTGATTTTGAGGCTACCAAAACCTATCTATGTTGTCAATGGATGCATTATCATATTTCTTATCTCCCTCATCAAAAATTGGATTAGCATGCCTTTTATGCCTCCTATCTACCCCATTTTGCAAACTAGCAATCTCAGCCTCTTGCCTCTTTATTTGATCTCGCACCTAACCAAACACCAATGTCATCCTCTCTATTGCATATGCATGCACGATGTGGTGAGAGGTCAAAGTCAAAGAGTTGTCACCTAGTTGTTGGTTTAGGGTAACTAGCAGACCCTGATGGATTGATCTTATTAGAAATTTCAAGGTAAGGGACTGTTGTGACTAGGAAAGATATTAGCACCCCTAGCGTACCTTACTTGAGGTAAACTGCATTGCGTGGTCTGGACATGGTTTAAAGGTGTTGATGGGTTTCTAACTGATGGTTCGTCTATGGCAGAACAAAGATTTATGTTCATGAACAAAACTAACATTTTAAATTTATTATGGGCTCGTATGCCTAAATAAATCCTTATAGGAAGAATCCATTTAGGTTCACTAACAGAGTTCACCTACCCTAGAAGACGAAAGTGTTTCTCACAACTCATATATTATGGTGAAAATACTCTCAATTAGTATTGGTGAATATTAAAAAAAAAATATGAGAATTTCCTAGTCAACTCATGATGTTTAAATATTAATCTACTTGTAGGTCCAACATTTATAGCAAAATGCTGACCATTAATTTTCAAAGTAAGCAAAAAAAAAAAAAACATAGGGTTATTGAAATATTAACAAAATCTTAAGTAATTATACAAACTTATTGTAAATTCCATAAAAAATCCAAAAACATTTCTAAAACAATGCTAGGACATTTTTTTTCTCTTTTTTTATAAATAAAATGCAATTTTTTTGTAAGGATTAAGCATTTGCAACAAGCAAAAATATTGTTTTTATAAGGCCATGTTTCGTAAAAAAACCATTTTCCCTTAAAACCAATATTATTAAAGTAGGTTTATGGGGTGTTTGTCAAACACACCCTTAAGCCAAAGAAAACCTTTAGTAAAAACATTGACAGCCAAACAAGGTCTTAACCTTTGACTCAATTTTGACCTGACCGGGTTAACCCGAAACTTTTGGTTCGACCATAAACTAAACCAAATTCCACTTATTTTATCCAAAAAACAAACCAAACCTAAATTAGAATAAAAAACAAAATCAAACTTAAAAAAAAACTCAAAAACTTTTTATGAAAAAAAATTAAAACCTAGAAAAACAAATAACATTTAAGAACATTCAATGTGAGTTTTTCCAAAATAAGTTTCGGTTCAAAACCAAAACCCTAGGATTAAAATCTACTTAAACCATGTAATTGATGCAAATAAACCTTAGATTATTTACTAATAAAGTCATCCAAAGGATTTTTATGCAAAGAATAGGATCAAAATTGGTCCAAATATCCAACAACAATAATAGAAAACTCCAAACAAGATTAAAAAAAGAAAATAAATAATATTATGTGTTTTAATCAAAATCAAAGTTAAAAGCAATATAATGCAACAAATGTTCAAAAACACCATAAAACATGAAAGAACAGGCTAGAAATGTGCCTCATGGACATCATTTTATAAGGATAAATGAATGTTTTATATCTTTCAAGCTCAAATAATGATTGATGCCCTTCGATTTCTTCTTTTCAAAGTTTGTTACTTTTTCTCAAAGTTGAGGAAATCCTTGTGTTAGGCCTCTAAACTTTCACAATTTATAGTTTCTTTATCAATCTATTCCTCACCTATTTTGGTCTTTTGCTCTGATTTTTTAGAGGGTGTTTATAGGGTTTTTCTATGGTTTTTTGATGGGTTTAAATATATTGATCAAATCTTAGCCCTTTGATCAAAATAAAATGATTTTGGAGAACATTTCACAGTTGTGACCTCTGTACCTATATTGGTTTTGCAACAAACTTGGTTTCTTGAGATTTTAGTGTTTTTTCAAACTTAGAGACCAAGGAGCTTGTCTGGTCTTATGATCTTGAGAGAAACAGGGCTAACCTTTGATAAAGTTCCACTGATAAGGCTTGAAGTGTGAATACATGAAATGATTAGTGGTTTTGTGAAATGAATATCATAACCATTGATGACTGAGTTAACTATTTTTAATGTTTTGTTGGAGCAACACTGATGTCATTGTCATTGAAGACCACCTGATCTTGGTAAAGGGGGTATACACTTTTCATTTGGACTCAACCTTACTCAATTTTAAGGTTTATAGCTTCATATTCATTCATTTGAAAGTGTCAACTTGATTAGGCTAGAATCTAAAAATACAGTCATCAATTTAGGATCCGACATATTTCATTTTAGTTTCTATTCTTTCAATTGCTTTTAATTACACCCGTAATTGCCTCTCAAACTCTTAAATTTATGTAATTTGAACCTTGTCAAACTCAATTACCAGCCCCAAAGTTTAGTGTCATTTTCATCTTGGTCCTTGGTTTTTAATTTGGGCACTTGGACCTTTAATTGACCATCAAAATTTTAATTTTCTTCAATTTGACCCATAATTTGGTTAATTTCAACCCTTACAATCAAATGTCTTTTTTCAATTTGGTATTTGGTTTTAGATTTCTTCAAGAAAGTCTCTAATTGCCCATCAAACTTTAATATTTATGCAATTAAGCTCTAATTTTATCAAATTAGCTCTTTAAAATTGCAAATTGACGTCCATACTTTGATTTCTTCCAATTAAAGCCTAAATTGACTTCAAATATCAATGTTTCTTGCAATTACATCATCAATAAAATTAATTAAGCTAATTCTACGGTGTATTTTTCTGCCTGGGGAGGAGCAGCGCTGATTGGCTGTTTCATTTATGGCTTATAACAGCTATGCATGGCGTTTGCATTTATTCTACGTTGCATTTACTGCATGGCCTCATATTTTATCTGGGTGGGTTCTTCGGAGATGTGTCCACGTCTCTGCATTAAGGAGTCAAGGATGGCTATTGCTCTTGGCGTGCTAAAGCTAGAAATCTGCATGGCTTGTATTGATTGGCTGGTGCTACAGTGTGCTGATGGGTTTGTCCTCCCTTTATTAGGGAGCATGTTCCCGTTCTTGGAAATTTAATTTCTCTTTGTTTTGGGAGTTTGTCCTCCCTGTGCTCCCCCTTTGCTGTGCAAATTTTTTTGTTTTGGGAGTTTGTTTTTATTCATGAAAGGGAGCCTGTTCCCTTTGCATTTAGGTTGTTCATAGGAGTCTATTCCCTTTACTTGCTGTTCTGCGAGCTTGTCTTGCTATGGTTTGTTCAAGGGAGCCTGTTCCCTTTGCCTGGATATATATCCATTTGTATTGCTGGTTTCCAGCTTGTACCGCAAGCTTGTCTTGCAAACATTTTTGATCTATATACTTCTTATATTTGATCAAAAAAAAAATTTTAACCTTTCAAAATTCTCATTAAGTCCTTAACTATCCAAATTTATATTTATTTATCCCAAATAAAAATATTTTTATCTAATGGGCCCTTTGTCAATCAGAATTGGATACTCAATTTTGTTAATCTTATACATCATCCTCCAACTTTTCTACTTGTCATTTTGGTATTTCACCACCAACTTAGGCAATCATGTACACTTTTTTCATGTATATCCTTTTATATTTTGGATTTTGTTTTTCTATTTTTTTCTTTTTTGTTTTCATGATTTTTTTGTGGGGTAAAAAATAAGCAACAATAAATACCCTCTTTACAATGCTTACAAAGCAAAATCTCATCAAAGTTTTTCATAATAAGTTTGTAAAGAAAAGGTGTCTATCAAACTAAAGAATTGATAAAAAAAAAAAATCATATACATGATTAAGAAGGGAGCTAAAGAAATTGGGTAATAAAACGAGAAAGAAGGAAAGAACAAAATCCAATCTAGTTTCAGGTGGAAAAGAAGCTAATATTAAAAGGAAAGAAGCCAACAATCTAAAGGATAAAACTATATCATCTTAATAAGGTATACTCTCAAAACTTTGATAGGAGATAAAGCTCATGTGCACCCCTTTTTTTAATTTAGCTTCCATCTTGGTCAATAATTTCACAATCAATACTATTTGAAAACAACTGAAGTATTTTTTCTAATTCACCTATGGTGATGAATTCTTTTTCAATTACTCAAATACATTTATATAGTTTATATTATACTTAATATCTACCCATTTATTACCTTTGATTAGAACAACGTGTGGTCAGAATCAAAGAATAACACTCTTTATTTAAGATAACTTAGCGATTTCAAGTTTAAAGATCACTTACACAACTATCATTGGAGTCTTTCCATAAACAAAAGTGATCTCTCCATATGAAATTTTCTTGCAGATTAGTTCAGTGTACATGTCATCTAACAAACACTTGCATATTAGTTATAAGCATCTCTTATTTCTCCGTTTATGAGATAGTTGCTTTCTTTCATAGAGGAAGAAACATGATATGCATTAGTCTCAACAATTCTAATTAATATTTAGTCTTATAGAATATTGACCATGAATATTTAGAAACAATGCTTTGATAAAATAAAAATCTAATAATTATAATAACTTTATAATTTTCAATGAAAAATATTTTTGTTCTACAAACTTTAGCTTTACTCTAGTTTTATTAATCAAACATTAGATTCATTAATCAAATATAATTAAATATTAAATATAAAGAAAACTTTTATTAATAATAAATATATTTTACATAAATAAAATTATTATTATGTATAACCAACCAATTGGTTACATAGTATATTCAATAACACTATTATCGTTGATGAGACCTATAATTTTAAAAATAACTGATTTTTTCTATATCAAATTGTCTTCTTACCCAAATTTAACCAAAAAATTAGTTATTTAAATATATATCGATAATATCATGTTATATATTTGCAGCAATCACAAATCAGTTGATAGTTGCAAGAAGGCTAAAACATTTTTAACCCCTTGTATGCAATAAAAACTTTCAAGGCATAAAATAGAGAAATAAAAAAATATCTTCAGTTGCATAGAAAGAAGATTACATGCCAATATTATTGCATTTGCACTGCAATCGAAACATGAGCATTACTGGAAAAAAAAAACTATCAAGATCAAGAAACTTATCTTGTTCTCTTATAATTCCTCATTCATTAAGACAGTAAACCACGTTTAACCAGAGTCTTAAAAGCTAAAAGACCCACCCTTTAAACAAAAAAATTCTTCAAGCCCTTAATAAAATCAAGAAATCATAATTAATTTAAAATGGATAACGAGTTCAATTAAAATGGAATTAGAAAAAAAAACACATCAAGATAATAACTTTACAGGAAAATTAGAACAAAATTCACAACTTCAAGCTAAAATAATAATAATAAAAAAAAAACCCATTACAATATTTAGAGAGATAGAAAGACAAATGGGTACTCAAAAAGAAGTAGATGCCATTTTGAATAATGTGTAGACTATCTTTAATATCCAATATGATTACATGTAGATTTAAACTTCGAAAACAATTTGATCAACGATTTTCTTTCTAAAAAATTTTCAAAGAGAGGAAACAAAGAAAAATTAAATCTTAAAGAGAGCATTTCTTTTATATATATATATATATATATATATATATAGAGAGAGAGAGAGAGAGAGAGATAATCCCCAAATTTATAATTCATGAAATCTTAAATCCTGGCTAAATCAAAAAGCTCAATTCCTAACCAATTTAATATTAAAGAATGAAATAAAAAAATTAATATCAATATAAAAATTTTTGCAAAGTAAAAAAAAAATGCAATACAAAAATAAAGATCAAATTTGATAGAAAAATAAATTGGAGGAAGAAATCACAAAACAAATCATGAGGATGAAATTAAAAAAAATTAATTTTATAAATTATTTTATATAAACAAATAATAAAAAAAATAAAGATCAAGTCTACAATAAAAAAAAATGAAGAGCTATGTTAAAACTTTAAAGGGTAAGGTGCGAAAATCAAGGATAGAGAAAAGAAAGTAAAAAAAAAAAAAGATAAGACCACCAATGCCAAACACACCAGTGCATCATGGAGTGGTTACCAAAACGATTCAAATGCTGTCATGGATAGCGGTGGTTACTATACAACGCCACACACATGAACTAAAAGGAACAAGGGTCGCCCTTATGCCTTATCTATTTTTTTTAATAATATTTATATTTGTTAAATTATAGAATATCTCCTTGCTAAACTTGGTAACAAAAAACAAAACATAATAAAAATACAAAAAAATCCTTTGATATAAAGTTAAGATTTTTTTTTTTATTGCAAGAGTAATTCAATTATTTTATCATGCTTAAAAAATTAAAATATGAAATATCCCCTGAAAGCAAGTTTAATATATATATATATATATATATATATATATATATATATATTTGTTTTTAATAGTAATTTAGTTATTATATTATAACATAACAATAATAACTTTCAGTTTTTTCTTTTTAATTTTAAAAAAATATATTTGCAAAAGGCTCAAAATGTTAAAAATAGTTTATCTCAGCGTCAATCATATTCTCTAGATCCATTTAAAAAGATTCTGGATAATTTAGTGACCAGGTCAAAATTTAAAAATCAGATCTACCGGTTAGGTTAAAAACTATACTTTTTGTAGTCTACCCGTGATTCTCTCTTCCTGTCTCTGGTAAGAATTTCCTCCAAGTAAATCGGAGGACATGGAAGTACAAGGGAACCTTATGTAATTTATTTGTTTAAAGATTCAGTGATATGAGTGGTGGCTGATAGAACAAGTGAAAGCAATGCTTGGAATCAGATTTTATTTACCACTAACAATACGACAAAACATTTTATGCATCTGTTAAAGGAGGAGGAATAAAAGATATATTCTCTGCTTTTTCAAAAGAGTATATACTCAACATCTTACACAAATTCTGTGTTTTTAGTGCTCACTAATCTAAGCAACCAACCAAGTGGAGAAAAATCTCCCTCTTGTACAACAGCAGCAATGTTGCTGCTAGTAGCTAAGCTGAAACCTGTGCCATGGATTCTGATGCAAGAACATCTCTGGTAATAAAGGTAGAGCCAGTAGTGCTAGGACTTTCTTCTGGATCATCCGACCAAGATGAGAGAGAAGAAACCTCCTCTTCTGAGGTGAAATTCCATTCCTTAGAACAGGACGAAGCACTGCATTCATCTGAACAGGCTTATACAAGCCATGCTTTTGGTATTTTCCTATAAAGGCAGTTTATAAAATGCCCACATCATGTTCTTAAAAGAAGCAAAAAACCTACGAAAGCACTTTTAACATTAAGAATCTTATTTAGTCATCATATAAACAAGCAAAGAATATCGAAAAGCAAAGAATCTTATTTATGGACTGATGACGAGCAAAGAAGTTACGAGAGGGACCACCGGATAAAGCAGTTGTCATGCAAATAGCTGAATTAAGAGTTATATCGGCCCTGTTCTTTTAGGGCTAACACTATCAGATCATTCAACAATCAAGCTAGTTCATATATTCCATAATTTTTCCAATGGAACCAGTAATATAATCAAAGAAAACTACAACACATCTGCAAGAATCTTACATGCAAATCCATCTTCTTGAGCTTGTTCGTTTCAGAGAGCTGCTTCAGGTGCGATAAAATAGCAGAATCAAGAGGTTTATCTAGGGAAATCCTGCCATCCACAATCCGTGGGTGGCCTGCACAAAAGATCACATAGGTACTGTACTGGAACTTATTTAAGCCTAAGAATCTGAAATACCAACAAGGGGCTGATATGTCCATGTACAGATGAGGTGAGAGAGATATATTAATAATCAGATATGAGAAAACTTTAAGATGAGAACGCTTAGGATTTCATCAACAGAAAGCTTGAATAATAACATGAATGGCTGAGGGGGAAGAGAGGTGAAGTATGAACTAGAAGCTCTAAGAAATGAACCAAATTCAATTCATTCAACATACAGAAAAAACATCGAAGCAATATAGCTACACAAAGAAGAAAGAAATCAACTTTGTGCAAACATGTTAAGGGATTGCAGAGGTACCGGCAAGCAACTTGTGAGTAATTTCTAAGCAATTATCTCATCCTAGAGTAATATGGAATGGAGAGTGTTGAACATGAAATAACTATGGTCGTGGAAAAAGAAACAAAATATAATTACACTATAGGCTATAATAAACATCACGGTGACTACTGAATCTGAACATTTAGCATATCATCGTTACAAAAGCTGCGTTGAGGAGATTCTTGAGGAGGTTTGGAAATATCCACTTGTTTCATCATGCTCACAAATGAACACGTAAAAGGTTAGGACTTGGGAGTTCTTTTATTTTATTCTTTTTTAAAGATTTGCAATGAACTTGAGAAGGTGGGAATTCGTCCGTTTTCTTTCTTTCTTGGGTTTACTTTTGGAAAGAAAGATCTGAATTTAATTAACGACAGGCCAAAGCCCACGGGCTGAACAAGCTTCAAGCCTTGGATAGAAGCCCACGTTCATAAAACGACAGTCCATGAAGAAAATCCTAGACCTGAAAGAGCAACCGGCGGCGAGCTTGCTCTTCGCCGCATAACAAGTCATTAGATCATTCCAGTGGAATCACCTGGCTTCAGCACCGACAATCTTTATATGCTCCATATCCATGCGTGTAAAATACCCCTGCCACCAACACATTGTTGCCGCACATTTCCACAATAAACCTAATGTGGTAGTAGCCTTCCTCTCTTGTTCTTTTCTCATATTTGGAACTCTTTGATTCAATCTGAACTAAGTGATGCTTCAAGTGACGAATTCAAGAAAATCAAGGTTCTGTCCACTTTTCTTTCTCTTCTCTTCAATCCCTTTTCAAAACCCTAATTTTTATTTTTATTTTCCCTTCAAAATAACCCACCAAAACACTTAATCTCCTTTTTTTAATTACTTGTGTATCCTTTATTCACTTTAATTTAGCCTCTCTTTGATGAATTTAGCAAGAAACAATAAGAAAAAAATCAAACAATTCTCATCCGCTCTTTGGAAGCTAACCAACGGCCATAAGAGGGGGAAAAAATGGTATTTATAATTTAAAATTTCCATTATTTACACATTCACCCCATTTATCTCATATATTTCATTTTTTCCCACTACTTTTCCTTCTTAAATAATTTATACCATATTACTTTTTTCTTTATCTAATTTCACCCCTCTCATTATCTAAATTTTTTCTAATTTAATCCAACTCATTTTATTTTTGGATTGATCAATTAATTAATTTTTAGTTTAACCTAGGAAGAGTTTTAACCGGATTTTTACAATGAAACTCTTCATAAATATCAATGTCATGACCATGTTAGCAATTATATTTACAAAACTCACCCAAATTTCTCATCGATGATATGATGTCTTGAGTTTACTGCTTGCATCATTGTTCTATATAGCTTTTAATGTATACCTTTATGACTATACTGCCTTTTTTCATTTCTTCAATATTATTTCTAGAGGCATGATTTCAAAGTTGGTTTACGCGTATATTTTAGGCTTAGTTGAAGGTGATTTATCCTACCTTAATAAATTGAAGGATTTTCTCTTAAAGGCTACTTATTCATTAATGTTATGTCCAACAATATAAGTATGGTATTCATAAGTTTTATTTGGTTTGTAGCATTTTAGGAATGGTGGCTGTAATGAGGTCAATGGAGTAGGGGTTACTTTACCAATACTCAACAATTTTTGATACATTTCACTTAATAACATTGACATAGCTGATAATTGTTCTTTGTTTATTTTTCTAAAAGAAAAGAAAAAAAAAACTTCATAGGTTGTTGTCATTTTTGTTATTTGGTGGGCTAGTTTGGGTATTGGATTGGTTTTCAAGAAAAAATAAGGTAAAGTTCATGTTCATATAATAGGACTAGATTTTTAAAAATCACAAGTGCTTTGATAACCTTTCATCTTCCTTTGGTGACCACCTTCTTCAATATTATTCATTTCCATCTCATTCTTCTTTCCAGTGATAATTTTGCTAGCTTTTATGGCTTATTCAATCTTTTAACTACACTAGTTATATTAGTAAAGTGCTGAGTTGTGGTAACTATAAAAGGCTGAAAGTAAGGAGTTTTGAAAGTGTTAAAAAATAAATTAATTATTTTTTTTTGTAATAATGGAGGGTTTACTTGAGAAGCTTTGTTACGTCATCTTTGGAGGCAAGATCATCCAATGAACCCGATAGAAACCAAGTATACGAACTCTTTAACACTATGGCCGAAAACTTGTAGATGGTCATTCATGTTTTAACTATTAGATGCTCGTAATCGATTTCAAGCATTTAAACTCCCGAGTTTAAGCCGATGTTAAACCAATAAGCATAGGATCGGACAACTAATCTCTATGAAAAATATGAACGACTCACTATAAATTATAAACAACTCCGACGAGTGGTGATGAAGATGAGATCACACATGGGTGATCCATGTGCTCATTCTTATTGGCCCTATAGTCCCGATAACTACCAGCTTCCTTTTCCTTCTCCAGCATCGCCTGTGTTTTAGATTTATTCCTCCTCCTCCAACGTTTTTGTTTTAGATTTATTGTATTTGAACGTAAAAATATTTAAATTTGTAAAAAATATTTATTTTTTATATTATTTTAATTTAATTTTATATATTTGATTTTAATTATTTTTCTACATATGTTCAATATATTTTTAAAAAATTTATATTTTAAATTATTATTAGCAGGGTTACTAACAGTACATTTTCGTCATTATATTTTAGAGAGTTGAAAAAAAATCACTGCAAATATCACTATTACTGTTAACTTTTCAACAAAATTATAGATGATATTTCATTGATGATTTGTTATATTTACCGATGGAAAATTAAAAACACTGATAGAATCATATAATATTCCATCAATTATATGGTTAAATACCAACATAATGATGCAGGTAAAAAAAATTTTACTTGTTTTATTTGTCTATAAATTTATCAGTAAATTTATTACTGGCATATCAAAAACGAAATTTTTCCTAACAAATTGTTTTTATCCGTGATCCTTTGGTAAAATTCATATTGATGGACCATGAAATTAAATATCAACTGAATTTTCATCAATAAGACTATAAAATCGGTAGTGTAATATTTTGCTAAGTAAGCATGGTAAAGAAAAGTTTTGCCGGTAATAATATACAAAACTTAATCCATCAGTTGATGTAATTCTGTTGCAATCAGCGACGATTTATTTATGTTGGGAATTCTACAAGTGATTATTGGCCGAATTACTTTCTTCACGGATTCTAATGGTAATTACGATATATATATATATATATATATATATATATATATATATATATATATATATATTGATTGTTTAATCATATTAATTCGACTAATTATAGTTGTTTTTAACTCGTGCTTAATTTTTATTTTTTTTAATCATGATACCCTGTGGTACTGTTACTTGCACGAGCCTCCTTCACTCTAAACGCCCCCAAAGACAAAGAATACACACACACACACACACACACATTTGTCTGTTTTAACTCAATATTTCAACTTGTGGATTTAGTTTTCCATCGCTGGGCGCAGTAAATCATCTTTTCATATATATTATGATTTTAATGATATGTGCCAATTACGTACGTTCGACAGCTAGAATAATGTATATATATGGATTCAGGGTCCGTTTGGTCTTTACCAAAATATATATATATATATATATATATATATATATATATATATATATCTAATGTTTTGATATCGTGATGTTATGAAATATGAAACAATGATAAAATAAAATAAAAAGTATCCTCTCCTTTTATCATACAGAAGTACGTATCTATTTAGGTTGGAATATGAGCTTAAATTTGGCATGGTTGGTAGGTTAGTTGTTCATTAAAGGTCAAAAAAACACCTACCAAGAATTTATCATATGATCAAGTATGCTCTCTTGTCGGATAATGTTATCTAGCTAGCATGAACAAGCTGCGCATTTTAGCCAAGTTTCATTTTTTATCCTTGTATATATATATATATATATATGTTTGTACAATTCAATTTGAAATTTCTTTGCTTACATATACGTGGAAAGATTTTCAACGGGAAACAGCAGCCCTCCATTCCCGTTCCATGCACCCTAGCTGGTTAGTTCTTCTAGAAACTAATAGGAAGGAGACTGTTAGGTTCGCAAGTTGAATTTCTATAATCTTGCACCAATAGCTTCGATCAAAAGTAAATGATCTTACCTAATTAGCAACAAATTGTCTTGACTTCTTATCAAAAGGCAAATATATATATCACTAGTTAACTCCACATTAGTTGCTAAACAAATGGACTCTTTAAGATAACTTTTGTGGTTTAGTTTTGCAAAGTCCGAATCAGAGAGAGAATCAACGTAGAACAAAGTAGATAAGGGTCTAGGCGTTATGTCCTTGGCTTTGCGTCCGCCCACGTTGTATAGGTCGTTAACATGGGTTTCCACCTTATCAAAGGTCAAGCCTCCTCATGGCAGAAGTGTAGTGGGTCTCCTGCAACCATCAATTTCGTGTTCCACCCTCTCTACAACTAATTCATTTTATATCCATCCACCCTTTGAAATCCTTGGATCCCTCACTCTCTATCATCAACTCTTATGGAAAATTAAGAGCCTAATGTTTAACCTATAATTGTTATCATGAAACATTATGATCGGTGCTGCTGTTGATCAAGTGCAGACGAAATATGAGCAACAAGACATGCAATATTTCTTTTCAAGATACGAATCCATAACTGAAGAAGTTGATAACAACTCAATAAGATACGTTATTGAAATCCAAAATAGTATGACCAATATTATGCAAGGAAAAAAAAAAAAAAAAGAGTATACAATGATCCCTTGTGTCGGGGTATTCTTTCTTCATACATTGGTAACATATGTATGTGTATCTGTTGACGAGTTGTGGGAATCTACAGTGGAAGAAACTCATAATTTACAGTCAAATACGTCTTCTTAATTCCTTTGAGCTTTTTCTTTTTAGTTTGGCCATGGCTGCGAAGATGCTTGGCTGCAAAAAAGATTGCATTCATGAATCAATAAAAACTGAGACCTTAAAACCACAACATTGACACCAGCAATTAAGTTCAAGATTTTAATTGAGTACGTGTATATATATATACCACTTAAGTTATTAATTAATTGTGAAAAGGATGTTTACTTACTCAATTATATCTATCCAATAATTGTCATTTGCCCCATCATCCATAAGATTCCTCCACGCTTCAAATGTGGTTGAAGCGGCATTAGAAGGGTTAGAAATAATATCATTTGGGTTGATTGTGTTTGCTGATGAACATTCGGGTGAGGCTGAAACCAGCTGGGGCAGTGTGTTTGAAGTTGGAAAAGCATATGAAGAGACTAACTGGTCACTATTGTGGATACGTGATTTTGAGTCCTTTATTGGATTGTGATCACTGAATGGTTGCTGAGGAGCATCTATATTTGGATAGTTGGACTGAGCCTGAGCGTTGACACCTTGCGAAGAAAGACCATCCTCGCCGCATTTTAGGAGTCCCTCTAACTGAGAGTTCATTCTGAGGTACTCATATAGCTGATGGTCCCGTGATGCAAAGAGGTTATTAAGCGCTTCCATGTTTGGAGGTGGACTGTTGCCTAGGACTTGCAGTATGTTATGCAGCAACTGGAGTTTGGTGGCATCTACCTGTGCTTTGATTGCGTTATCCCAGGGAATATTCATCAGATTGCTGAAATTTGCAGAAGCAGCAAGCAACTGTGGTAGGTTTGCAATCATGTTAAGGTCAGTTCTTGGCCTGTGAGTGACAGGATCAATCCCCATTTGGAGAAGCTTTTTCTTTAGATGAGTATTCCAAAAGTTCTTGATTTCGTTGTCGGTTCTCCCTGGAAGATGCTGTGCTATTGCTGACCACCTGCAAACACAGCACATGTCAAGCTTTTAGGTTCGACGTGGTCCAGGTTGCATTAATGAAGGGAAAACAGTGTTTACTTGGAAAGATAGTATTATAGCTAGTGTGTTTAAGACATAACGTAAACAGAAAGGAGCAAGAAGAATTTACTTATTTCCAAGGACTTGATGGAAGTCTATGATAATTTGCTGTTCCTCCTCAGAAAAATTTCCTCTTTTGATATCAGGCCTCAGATAATTAGTCCACCTTAGCCTACAACTCTTTCCACACCTGTTCAACCCAGCAAGCATTGGAAGCGCTCTCCAGCTCCCGTGGCCATGTTCCTGAATGTAATCAATGAGCTTCTGATCTTCTTCTGGCGTCCAAGGCCCTTTCTTTAGGGCACTTTCATCTTGGAATGGTGATTCCGCCATCATTCCTGAAATAAAATAAGAGAAAAGAAAAGAAACCACATTGATTAGCTTACTGAAAAGTTGTTTTAAGCAGTTCGAGTGTTTGTTTTCTTTAATATTCGTAATGCAATTCATTGATTAAAGATGTACATGGAAGCAAAGAAGAAAGTGAAGCGAGGCAAACCTAGCTGCAGGTGGGGAGAGGCTATACGTTTATGAAATATTGCTGGAAAAAAATAGAGAGAATGCCCTCTATATATATAGAGTATGGATCACGTCTGGAAACAGACCAGCTTAGGGTTACATAGACATGCATGCCTTTATAATAACTGGAAATTCCACATGCGTCCTTTACTTTCACAAATTAATTTATGGAAGCGATCGGGTTTTTGTTCATATGTATATAAAGGAAAAGTCCAGTATGCCTTGTGACTTGAGGAATAATTTATATTATTTTCTTTTCCATGTTCTTTCTTTCTTTTGTCGTTTGCTTGTAAAAAACAGCTGCTCCCTCTACAGGTAATTTACAGTAATAGCAATGACATATATTTTATGAAAACTATATTAAATGCATAGCTTTTTTAGGGGTATTTTGCTGAACATGATAAAATAAATACGGAGGCTTGCTTGCGTGCTTGCTTTCCTCAAGGTTTTGTGCAATTCACGCTGAGCGGGGACACATCAGCAGTTAAGTTATACCAATACAGAGGTTAGGTTTCCCATCTAGGAGGTCAAATAGCTAATTTTCTTGAATCACGGGCACAAGAAACCTCATTCCCTTTATAATTTCTCTCTGATTTCAAACTTCATTCCAAGCACAAGTGTACACGCAAAAGAATATAATATTCAGTGTTTGGGTGGGACCATATAAGCCCTAACATTTTAACGACTTAAATGGCAGATATTATGATGATATTGATATTATTAGTTTGGATTTTATTATTAGGAGCTCTCCGATTGGTTCACAACTCATAAGCTGGCAATAAGTCTTGATGGTTATGAATAATACCACTAATCATATACCTTACCTTGCGAAAATGATATAATTTAGTTATTTGATTACTCTTATATAATTAATTTGGCGTGTATTAGCCTTGCATACCAATAATTTATTATTAGTTCCAAAATGGGCTCATTACAAGACCCAAAACGAAGGGGCATTGATATAAATATTAAATGACTAGTTGTGTAAATTTTAACCAAGACTAAACTTGGGATTCTTTGGAACATGATTTTTCAACAACAAGACTATCAATTTTGTATCAGTTTCGACAAGTCTTATTATGTGATATTTCTATATGTTTTGTGAAATCCGAACTAGTATTGAATTTTCTATTATATATGAGAACATTGATTATTTTCTTTAATTATTAGGATTTATTATTTTTATTTTATTGTCTTATCAGGTGAAGAGAAAACATAGCATAGAAAACAAAGGAATCCAAACTAACTTAAAAAACATATAGCCGGTACAGTCTCTTTGTCATGCAAGGATAATAATTCAACAACTTAAGTGTGTTTTCTAATATTACATTAAATGCAGCATCCTTTTCCTTCCAAAACAAAAGATAAATATAAGTATGTGATCAGAATCATATTCTAACTTGGAAACCATAAGGGCAACAACTTGTCCTTTAATTTCTAGAATTATTGGGCGGCATTATAAGTTATAAATAAGTCTTGTATCGGATCTAAAATATTTTCTTTTCTTCTTCTCTTCTCATGACAGATAAAGATTTAGGATTTATGGGCTTTATTTTTATTTTTATTTTCTTAACTACGATTCAAGGCTTGTTTAAACTTAATTAATACTTTATTTTTAGCTAGGATTCAAGGTTTATTTGAGCTTAATTGATACTTTATTTTTAACTAGGATCCAGGGTTTCTTTAGATCAAGGTATGGGCTTACTAGTAAAGGTTTTGAATTAATTTTTGTATGTGGGTCAATTCAGTCCATAAGAGTTGATCAATTAGGGTTAATTTTTCATAATTATATAAGCACATGTAAACTTAAATTTCGGTAGTCATAGATGAATAATCCTTCTGAACTTTTTATTTTTGACATGTGAGAGAGCTTTTTGCATTCTTTTGTTCTTAAATGAATTGAATCTGACTTATCAAAGATTAACTGGTTTTGTGACGTCATTCGACTTCATTCTAATCATGTTGGTGGCTTGAGACAGGTTTTTATTGCGTCACACTCCTATTAGATCTCTTTCAACTTTCTGAGATTGGATCTCAATCTTGATTGTTAGTTGTATGGACCATATGATCACAAGGTTTACATCACAATTGTTTAGTAATTTGATTATATTATAATAATAGTGTTATCATAATCAATATAATTATTCATATTTAAAAAAATATTAATAAATTTAGTATTTATAAAGATTTTTTATTTAAATTTTGTTTTTTATAGCATTTTACTTAGAAAAAAAAACTTAGTATCCATTCTTATTTTTCTTTTTTTCTATGCTGAAATTTAATTTAGAAATTTATATCCAGGAACTAATATAAAAAAGAAATAATTTAAAAAAAAACTATATAATATATTTTATTTTCTCAATGCATATTGAATTTAATTATTCTTGATTTATTAAAGAAATGCTATTGTATCATTTGATTTTGTAATTTTATCAAGAAAGTAGGCTTAACGAAGAAATTAAAAAAAAATGAAATAATAAATTAGTGAACTCCTATAATATAATAAACTTTTAAAGCAGTTGAAAGATCTTAATATCGGTTGATCTAGAATAAGGGATGTGTTTTTTGCTTGATTTTTTCTTTACATCTTATTGAAATATTCAATATGCATGTCGATGATATGAGCATTTTATTAATTTAAGAAAAAAAGATTGCATTAAACATGTGTTAAGAAATTGAGATTTAAAGTATTTAGGTGGAAATATTATATATTTTTTTTCAATTTGGTATAAATATTTAGATTTTCCTATTTTTATTTACATAGCATGATGGACATGGTGTGTATGTTTAATTGTTTTAGCATATGTCAAGATTTTATTGGTTAAGCCTTAAATATATTAGCATATAAGCAATCCATAGCCAAAGAAGGATGATAGAAAATTGTAACACTTGATAGATAATAAGATGCAACTTTTTTTTTTTTTGTGTTTAAGCGTATTGATTATTGTGTGGCATTTTAGATATATAATTATGTTTGTTTTTTTAAATATTGTTTGTACTGAAATATATTAAAATAATATTTTTTATTTTAAAAAAATATATATTTTTTAAAATTAATCCATTAAAATGATAAAAAACATATAAAAATATTTTAATTTTTACTAAAAAAAATTAAAAAACATGGATGAAATTACATTTCCAAACGCCATTTAAAAGTTTTAATTATATGAATTAAGGTTCACAGGGAAGAATAGAATGCGAGAAAGTAAAACTTCTTTGAAATTCTTGATTATGGTGTGGTATTAATATTTTTATATATGGAAAGAAGTAAAAACGCAACCAGCTAGTAATAATTAATGGACATAGAGCAAAACATGAAGAATATTTATGCAATAATAAGGACGAGAGAAAACCAAAGAGATTAACCTTAATTTCTAGCAGAATAATAAGTTTCTAGTTTCTTCTAATGGTATACTTTCTTCCTCTATACACGTACACTAAGTCAGCCGCCGCCTCTTAAACCAACTGATTTAGACACCATTTGATATTACGTTTCAAACAGTATTTTATCAAAATTTAAAATTTTTTTTATTATTAAAATTGAGTTCGGTTTATATTTTTTGAATTGTTTTGATGTGTTGATGTTAAAAATAATTTTTAAAAAATAAAAAAAATCATTGGCATGTATTTCGGCACGAAAAGCTATTTGAAAAGCAACCGCTACCACACTGCCAAACACACTCTTAGTGCATGTTTACTGTGCAAATTATGTTTTTAAAAAAATTAAATTTATTTTTATTTTTGTTAAAAATAAAAAAAAATTAATTTTTAGATTATTTTAATGTGCTAATATTAAAAATAATTTTTAAAAAATAAAAATATATTATTTAAATATATTTCTAAATAAAAAAAATCCTTCAAATCTTAACCACTATCACAGGCTTAAACCAATATCAGAAATGCATGGGTTATTAATTTTCCTAATTTCTAGCAGAGAAGTAGAGTACAGATAAAGCAATTTGCTAGCTAATCCTACGGAGGTGTCGTCATTGTATACATAACAGTTCTAGTTCATCTCCCCTTTACCCAACAAGCCTTTTAATATTTCAGACCTGTTGTTCATATGTCCCTTTATGGGCACCCATGTTCCGATTTATGTCTCTTTCTTGTTTTCTTCTTACAAGATAAACATTTTTATTTTTAAAAACAAATGATAAATGCTCATGAATTTACTTAAAACGAACACTAAATAGGAAAGGTTTATATTGAATATAAAACTTTAAATTTTAGCTACAAGTATAAATAAAATAGGGCTTACATTTACCAGTTTTACCGACGGAATTTTTCCGTCGGCGTAAGACAAATATTTCATCAGTAATTAATTTACCAACAAAATCACCGACGAAAATACTCCGTTGGTAAATTTTTCATTGATAATTTTTTGTCTGTTGGTAAATCCATTGGTAATAAAAAAAATATTATTATTGACGGATTTATTGACGGAACAGACACGTAAAAAGAAATTATCCCCTTCATTCCATTGGTATATCTATCAAAAAATACCATCAGTAATTCCATCGGTAATTATTTATAAACATTTAAAAAAATCCATTTTATAAATTTATAAAATAATTAAATCAACACTCTATAATATATACTCAAAATGCTTGGAAAAAAGAAGAAGAAAATCAACTCAAATAAATTTGCAACAAATAAATAAAATGAAAAAATAAATTCAATTAAAAATATTCATATGAAAAAAATGGAGTTGCGATTGCTAAAAAATTAAAAATCATATAAATAAATCAACTAAAAATTGATCTCATATGAAAAAAAAAAATCTCACAACAACATTCATACAATTATTAAGAATAAAAAGAATTAAAAATAAAATAAAAAACAAATATAGTGAAACATTCATGAAAAAAGAAGAAAAAAAAATCTTACCGTAATGCAATTGCAAGTGAAGCTAAGGAGAGAGAAATAATTTCATAAAGCATATTAATTAAAAAGAAACCTGAGAGGATAAAAGAAGAAAGAAGAAGAAAACATACATGAGAGGATAAAAGAAGAAAGAAGAAGAAGACATACCCGAGCATGTAAGAGAAGAGAAGGAGATGAGAAAGAAATAGATATTGATATTTTTTATATATAGAGAAGAAGAAGAAAAAGAAATGAGTCTGTCTCTTGTGAAATAAGAGGATTCAGGCTTTTTATTGGGGCGTGTTAGTAACAGTTTTATTGATGGACAATTAAATATTAATATTTTTTAATTATTCCGTTGGTAATTTCGTCTATAATATTTAATTTAATTTTTTAATTTTATAAAATGTTTTCAAAAACCGTCAACAATCACCGACGATTTTTCAATTCATTGGTGATTCCGTTTATAATATTTAAATAAAAAAAATTTATTAATTGAATTTTTTCAGAAAACAGCCAAATAACACTGACGAGTTTTCAATCCGTCGGTAATTTTATTCGTAAAGAACAACAATTGAAAAGTGAATAGTTTTGAAGCTCTCTGGAAAATACCAACAGAATTTTCTGTCGGTAATTTTCTTTGTAATTGACATGATAAACAGTATTCACAGTTTACCAATCATTTTACCTTTTAGTCTCAAGAATGTCATTGTATTTTTTGGTAATTCTGTAGGTAAAAATAACACGTAATCGTTTTTTTTCATTTTTTTAAAAAACTTTTTTCCCACAATAATTCCCTCGTTATATACCACGGGAATATTTCTGTTGGTAAAATCCCTCGAAAATTTACAGACGAAAATATTCCTTCGATATTTTCATTTGTATTTATCAAATTTCTGACAGTGAAAAGGGTTTACATTGAGTAATAAACCATGAACTTGAAATTGAATAGAAAGCTAACACAAACTAAAAGAAAATATTAGATTACATGATAAAAAGAGAAGTAAATAACATAAAAACTTGTGAAAAAAGGCATGTAAAAAAAAAAGTAAAGAATATTTGAAAGATAAATTGTAGATAAATATTATAATGAAGAAAGCTTTCCTTGAATACATATTATAAAGCCTTTAAGCTACTTGTCTTAACTAAAAGGAATTAAAATCAAAATAAAAGTCAATTCCTACATTAGCAATCCTTCTGCTCATTAAATCACCTTATCATCCTTGTAGACTTCTAAAAAATACTCAATAATATCATAGCATATTAGATTTATTATTCTTTGATAGATGCACTTGTGTTCTTAAGACTAAAAGGCAATTTTAAGGATATCTGCTTCATTAATAATATCATTATCATAACCCAAATAACCTTTCATAAAACTATATAAATATTCATTTCTAATAGAAAAATCGACCAACATATTAGCTACAGATGTTGGCTACATATAACATCTCATATCAAGAGAAGAGTGTCCAGAGCCAGGGCATATTAAGGCAGTTGGTACCTAACCTTGTAAGACACGTCTTGAAGCCAAGGGGCTGCCAGGAACAAAACCATGAGGCGTGGAAGTCGAGTTGGGCTGAGTCATAGCAGACAATATTCTGTAATGGGGAGTGGATTGGGCCTTACATATGATATCAAAGCCGAGGATGACTTGTTTTTAAGAATTGTAACATCCCATATCGAGAGAAAAGTGTCCAGAACCACGGCATATTAACACAGTTGATACCCAACCTTGTAAGACGTGTTTTGGGTTATTTGAGTTGCTAGGAACATAACCATGAAGCGTGGAATCTAGATTAAGTTAAGCCATAGCAGGCAATATTCTGCAAGGGGGAGTGGGTCGGGCTTTACATACCAAAATCAATGCATAGCATGAACTTACCATCATCTTTAATCACCAAAACAATGATTAGAAGTCATTCTACATACCTAGTTGTTCTTATAGATTCCTCTTGAGGTAATCTTTTAATCTCTTTTTTGACTTGATGGGTCATATTTGAAGCCATTCTTCTTACATGTTGTTTAAGTGGTTTAAAACCTGGTTTTATATAAACAATGAGTGTTCTTCCAATTCTCATAATATCGATCCTAAAAGTAAGGAATCATTGAATTTGGATAATATAAAAGTAAGGTATTCTTTGTATACATGTTCTAGTAGAGTGTTATAAATATTGATTGATGGTGCTCTACCATCTTTAAGTTTATCTTCTCTGAATGATCATGGAATTCAGCATTTTCATCGTATATTTTTTTATAAATGATATGAAAAACATTAAATAGATTGATGAGGTGGCATTAAATGACCTTTTTTCATGGAGAAACTTATATAAACATTTTTCAAAGAGAAAAATCATTCACCTTTATCGTGGCCTATAAACACGTTTGAACATTGATTGCTCCGTCCTTATTCTTTTAGTTGAAATTCTCTAAAGTAAGAGCTTCAAGCCTTATAGAGTGATGCACGAACTTGTGCATTCTATAAAGAGTTTTGAAAAAAAAATTATTGGCTATTCAACTAACCCCTTTTAACAAACTAGATAGGTTTATATCTTTATAATACTACCATACATGTTTCTTAAAAGAAGTTGCAACAAAATATTTATCATGTCTCCTTACCATCTTTATGCTGCCATCTAGATTAAAAAAGATTAATAATTGATTGGTTTAGATTTTTAAAAAATATATTGATTAAGATTCTTTTCTAAATCAAGCATTCTTTTTCTAAATCAAGTGGGATGATTATGATTATCATATTCATCTCTACTAGATTCTACTTGGATAACTTTATTCATAAAATAGATTTATCTTATTTATAATTTTATAAAGGCATCTTTCATTTAAGTATGATTAATAAGTTCAAGGTAAATATAAAAGTTCTTAAGATAAAAATATTTTACAAAAAAAATTATAAAGTGTTTATAATTGTAAGGATTCTTATTATATTAAAACATTATTTTTAAATGCTCATGGTCAATACTCTACAAAGGTATTTGAATAATTAAAAAAGAATTAACCACCCTAGGTAAATTTTAAAAAAAAAACTATTCCATGTATTCTTAAATTGTTTTGATTATGAAATCGTTGTATAATGTGAAATGAGATTTAAAAAGAGATTTTGAATCTTATTCAAATGATAAATAAATATCATATTGACAACAAATATGATTTAGCAAAGCAAACACATTCCATTCTCAAATATTTAAATCAAAATATTTCAAATGAAGGGATAATAGTAACATTGAGAAATTAGTCACTGAAAAGCTAAGTCAACCCATATATGACTTTTTTATATTTGAAAAATCATGACATATTGTTAAATGTTATATTTGATCTATAAATATAAGTCAATCAATTTGTTAAATTGATAATAACTTAAATTATTTAATTTATCTAATCATATTTTTATTAGGATTATGATTTATATTTGAAGAACATAATGGGTCACTTACATTAAAAATCATTGAAAAGAAATTAACTAGAATGATTAATTAAGTATGACTAAATTATAAATAACTTTAGAAATTAAGGACTAGAATACAACTAATATATGGAATTACAATTTTAATTCTAGAAAAATCAAGTATGAATTTGATTGCATAAATCTCTAATAACAATTTTAAAATAAAATATGTGATTTTTTTTAAGCAAAGTGATATTTTCCATTAATAAAGATATTATGTTTTTTATATATAAATAAAATGGCATGCCTCATATTTTTCATGAAATAATATAAAGTATTAAAGGCATAATAGAATGTCATGAAATTAAGATCATAAAAAAGAGAATGAAAAAGCTAGCATTAAAGGCATACCAATCCAACTCTTCTAAAAAAGTTTAGGATATTTCAAATCTAATTATTCGTGTAAATTATTGTTAAAAATAGAATAATTAGATGGCTTATAGCTTTCGACAATATAATCTTAAAGAGTTAATCAAACCCTAAAATAAATAATTGATATTCAGGTAATCTTCGTTCCCCTAAACAATCTAACAAAATCTATGAAACACTTAAAAATTTTAAAATTATCATTTTTGTTTTGTTCATGTTCTTTCAAGAAACCCAAATTCTAGAGTTTTGATTTTTGAATAATGTTTATGCTACTTATTATCTAAAGGTCTAAGAAGTACAAAACAATAGGTATTTTATTTAAAAATATGAAATTGAGCCCTCAAGGGTAAAAAAAAATTACAACTATGATATTCATGATCTATCCTTATTTAGGTTTGTACAAGATTTTATTATTAGAAAATTGATTCATTGTTTTTTTAAGATTCTTTAATATATACTTTTTTAAGTAGAAGATTGGTTAGATCAACCTAAAAAATATATGATAAAAATTCTATAAATAGATGATTGAATGTTGTTATGAATAAGTAGAAATAAGCAATTAACTGAAGATTACCCCTTGAGTTTGAGTTGAGCTTCAATATATCTTCATGAACTAGATAAAAATTTGTTATTTTGACAATGTTATTCTTTGTTTTGTGCATATAGGGTTGGCTAGCCATGTCAAGACTTTTATTTGATTATGTGATTATGTCTTTTTGGGCATATCAACTTATATGTGACAAATATAATTTTTTTTTTTTTTTTATGTAGATGAATTTTTTTTCTTAGAACTTAATTTGAGGGGAGATCACAACTACCTCATGATCAAATAACAAGTTGATTCTACTTAAATATGGAACAAAAAAAAAGTTCATGTGATCATGAATTAATGATAAACCCAAGTATAAACAAGGAATCTTTACATTGAGTGTAGCATCATAGTATTCATAATAAAAAAGAAAGTTCAAACTGAGTAATAACTCATAAATTTTAATGCAAATAATAAACTGAAAAGAATGTTCATTTTAAATAAACTTGAATTTAAAATGAACAAGACTCTATTTAAATACTTATTATCAAACCTAGAGCTATTTTTCCTTACAACAAAAAAAGGAATTAAATGGATCCAAAAGTCATTTCCTAATTAAGAAATCCTTATTTTGAACCGTTTATGATGTTCAAAACAAATAAAAAATAATGATCTATAGTATATAAGAATTGAATCCTTTATAAAAACTAAATAAGAAAATCTAATATACGTACATAGATGAATAAAAAATCATCTAGAATATTTTATTTTATCACATAATCTTCTTGTTAGTCGAACAAACTATAAAGATCTTTATCACATATGATATTGGAATAATAACCTACGATGGATTTCATTTATTAACTGAGCACTAACTGCAAAACTAATAATATATTTCACAATCTAAAATATTTATTTTAACTGTGAACATCCATAAAATCAAGGGTAACAATATTAGCCAAGCAGCTACATCAACTTACAAATAAATTCTTAAATTTAAATTCAGATATCTTCTTTCAAAAGATTAATAATCATCCTAATCAAACTATTATCATTAAATTATAATAATTAATAAAAAAATTCTGAGAAGTGAAGCTCAACTGGTTAAGCTTTAGATTTGTTTTTTAAAAATTATCAGTTCAAGTTTTATAAACCTTGAAATTACTAGAAATTTACATGGTCATTAATTTTAGGATTTGTAAGATTTATCAAGATAAATGCAAATTGACTGAACACCCATATTAATAAAAAAAATATTAATAAAAGAAAAGGAGTATATTTATTGGGAAGCGTCCATGGGTATTAAATAAGATGGTGCTTGGATTGGAATCGACAGCCAAGTGCAGACCAAACTCCTTTTTTTTTGGTTCTTATGGTTTTTTGCATGGAGAAAAAAGACGTCAACAGAATCTCTTGGAGGTCATCATCATATCGTATCATTGATTTCCATAAAGGAAAACAAAAACTAAGCAAACCTGGTTTGAACCTTCTAAATCTAGTCTAATCAATAAACTCATAACCCATAAAATTATGGATCCAGGTTTAATTAAAAAACTTAATTCTTAATTAATTTAATTTTAAATGATGAAATTATGAAAAAAAATATTAATTAAAAAAATCTTGCTAAAGTAAAAAAAAAAATCAAAAGAATAAAGATTAAATTTGATTAAAAAAAAAAAACCCAAGAATGATGAAATTATATATAAAAAATGAATGAAATAGTAATCAAAAGGATAGGGGTTAATTGTTAAGGAAAGAATTGAAGGGGCTAATCTAAAATTTTTAAGGGGTTGGCCTGGAATTCGAGGTGGATAAAGAGAAGAAAAAAAATAAATGGTTGTCGGTGCGTTTAACGAGCGCACTGCCTCATCGTGGAGGAGTTGCCGAGACCTTTCAAACATCACAAGAAAAGACGATGTTTGGTGACCAGACAACTTCACACATGTCGCTTAAAGGGCACGAGGCGCCCTTTTACGTGTGCTTGACACGCACCAACAAATGTTTTTTTCTTAAACACTTATTAAAATACAAAAATGCCCTTGAGTTAACATGATGTTAACAAAAAAAAAACCATAATGAAAAGACCTAAACACCCCTGGAGCATAGTTTTGTTAATTTCGAATGCAGAAGTAACTAAGTAACTTCATTTTAATATAAGAAAAAGACATAAACACCCTTGGGTTAAAGCCATCATTTTTTTTTCAAAAGGTATTTAAGTAATTTAATTGTTCTAAAAAAATAAAATGACTAATCTACCCTCAAACAATTTAAAAATAAAACTGAATCATGATAAAAAGATAATTCTATCTCTAAATCCTAGCTCCATGATTTTTTTTAGCCATGGGAAAATTTGATAGACAACTATTCCATTGAATATTATTCATTGGTCCGCGCTACATAGTGAGTTAGACAAAAACTTTTTTAACATAAAAAAAATATCTAGGTGTTGCTAATATTTTTTCTAGTATAAAATAATTTTAAATCATGTAGGAATTGATCTAATATGACTAAGTCGACTTGCCATGTTTAAAGACAACTCCGACGATCAGTAAAAGTATATTTTGACTCAAAATAAATATTTAATATGATGTTTTTTTATAAATATTGAAAGGGCAATATGTTGGATTGATTTGGGTAAGCTTGAGATAAGCTGTAAATCCATGTGTTAGGTTATAAAACTATAATAAACTCATGGAAAGATAATAAAAAAAATGAAGCCTAATTTTCAATAAACTCAATATTAAATGATAAAATAAAATAAAAATGACCCAAATCAACCTACCAAACCAACATCTCAGATCATAAGACCGAGATAACCCATCACAAACCAAAATAAATTATGATGTTTAATTTTCAATCAATCCAGTGTTAAAAGATAAAATTAAAAAAGAGCATAAAAAACCGACTCGATTCAACTCAAGTTAATCGTCAAACTTGTACCCCAGAGTTATGAGATGCAGACAACCTCATAGAAAGTGAAACAAAATAAATCATAAAGTTTAATTATCAATCAATAAAATGTTAAATAATGAAAATGAGAAAAAAAAATCAATTAGAAAAAAGGAAAAGAAACTTGAGTTAATGGAGTTATACTGTCAAACTTGCAGTATAGATCATGAGATTGAGATAATCTCATAAAAAATAAATTTAAAAAATATAAAATTCAATCATTAATAATTTAATATCGAGGGATGGAATTAAAACAAAAAAAAATAGATTAATACAAAAACATATCAAAGGAGAACAAAAAACTATTATAGTAAATATTGTTTTATGAGGAGGACCACAATAAAACCCTCTCCTCTTTTTCTTTTTTTCTTTTAATATCATTTGTGCGAGATGCCCTATTTATTTTTGCTTTTTAAAAATGTTTTTGAAAAAATTTAAATTTTTTTTATTTTTTTCTTTACTTCAAATTAATATTTTTTTTAATATTTTCATATCATTTTAATACGCTGATATCAAAATAATTTTAAAAAAATAAAAAAATATAAGTTATTTTAATATATTTTTAAATAAAAAGCACTTTAGAAAATTACTAACTCATAATAAATAAAGATTATTATAATAAAATTAACCAATAACATTTGATTATTTCTGCGGAATCAACCCAATTGCTCGACCATTAATGTTCATTGTGTTGTCCGAGTGCTTTCCTTCCAGAGACTATGTATTAAAATAAAATAAAATTGATTTGAAGTATCATCCAATTTCTATTTGAGAGAGCGTCAATTCTTTGTGATAGTCAAAAAGTTATCCACAGCACATAATTACATACATCTCATATGCATAACTAGTCAAAGTGGGGTGGTGGAGCTTCCCGGTGTTTTCCTCCAAACCTTACATCATTATCTACTCTCACAAGTCACAGACCATTTTCATTTTATGCTACCTACTCTTCTTCCTGCAAATTAAAATCAATAAATATTCCTTGAATATCTTTTTTTGTATACTTTTCATATTATTCAACTTTAACCGGGAGGTTATCTTGTTCGGGTAAATATTATTAAATAAAATAATTATTCATCTCATAAAAAAGGTTTATTTATTTTTCTAAATCTATGCTTATTTTTTTAATTTCATTTGTTGATATTTAATTTATTAAAAATTAAACTTCGTAATTTATTGTGGTTTGCTTTTTATATGGTTAGCTTGGTCTCATAATCCATATCACATATTTGTTTTAGTTTGTTTTCTATAAGGTTATCTAGATCTTATGACTCGGATCACATATTTTATGGATTAACACAAATAAACTCAGGTCGTTTTATTATATCATGTTTTTAGATTGATTTTTTTTTTAATTTCATCCTTCAAAAGTTAAGTATCATAACTTATTTTGATTTGTTTTTTATAGGGTTATCATAGTCTCATGACATAAGTCGCAAGTTTGATAGATTAACTTGAGTTGATTTAAGTCATTTTTTCTATTTATTTTCTATGAAGTTATGTCAGTCTCCTGACCTGAGTCATAGGTTTGACAGTTAATTTAAGTATTATTTTTTAATTAATTTTTATCAATTTCATTCTTCAACATAAGGTTGATTGAAAATTGAGTTTCATAATTTTTTTCAATTTGTTTTATATATAAGTTACCATGTCTCATGATTTGGGTCATAAATTTGGCCGATTAACTCGGGTTGACCTGAATCAATACAATATATTTTTTTTCTAATATATTAATTTGAATTTATATAAATCAAATTATATTTTTATCGATCATCTAAATTATATTTGAACTCATCAAGTTAATCAGATCATACCAAATCGACTTTTATCTAATTTAAAAGTCTTTTCTAATACGATAAATTTAGCAATACATAGACGTTTATTTTTGCATGTTAAGAAAAAATCTAATCCAAAAAAATATATCACAAGTGGAAGTTCTAATCCTTTCTACACCACTCCTTCAGCGCGCTTGCCTTAAATCTACAAAATTCGTTGCATGGTTAGAATATATAAATAGAAAATTGGTTACTTCTTACTTGGTTTCTTTAATTTACTAATTGTTGGTTTAAAACAGGAACGCGCTCCCAAAACAGTAATTTTATTAATTTTAACTTGCTTTGGTTATTAGTCGTGTAAATGTGAAGTTAATGCACCATTTGAATGATTTCTTAAAGCAGGGGATCCACAGCCCCTTCTATTGCATAACCTAAAAAAGCTATAAGAAAAGTACCCAAGTGGTTGCGGAAACGAGACGCTTTGGTTACCGGCAAACGCTTCCAAAGGCGATCCCTTCGAGTTTCCGGCTGTTTCGTAGATTGAACTTCATCGCCGGAAAGAATATCAAGGAGCTCGGCCTCCCTCTGGCAGGCCTTTGGTGCGCGGAGCTGGTGACGAAGAAAGAAATTGGTTTGCGCTTGAATTGATGAGGTCGCAGAGAGGGGCAGTAGGGCACCTATTGAAATGAAACCAAAAGATGTGATAAACATAAAAATCATTTTTCAATTTTATTCATGGTGATTTCATTTAAAGAAAGTTTCTTTGAAAGGTTCTTCTATTATATTATTATTTTAATATTTCAATTTAGTTTATTTTTTTATTTTTTAAAAGTAATCTAATGAATTTTTATTTTATTTCAAGATTGGATAGGTATATTTTTAGATGATGAGTTGATTTTTTTCCTACTCATACCGCTTCTATTTTTTCAAGTATTGTCTATATTTTATAATGATAACAATTGATAAATGATTAATAAATAAAAAACTTTCAGTTGATAATTTTACTAATCTTTGTTATCTATAAAAAAATGAATTTAGAAAAAAAAAATAGTTTATGTAGATCTTTCATGCCCACTCTAATTAGTTTTTTTAGTTTTTTTGTTAGTAGTTTCAACTATAACTTTAGTCTATTTATTAGTTACAATTTATTTGAAATTAATTGAATGAACAATTCATTAAAAAAGAAAAACAAGAAATCCCCCCCTCTATCTTGTGAGACTTGCAGGTTTTCGTTGCATTGGATTTGTTAATTTTGGTTTCGTAATTTGCATCCACATCACAAGGAGAGTACTGTTTTTCGTTGATTTCTGCGGTTTTAAATGGGCTTTGTTCGACTTTTTTTTTATTGCAGGCCATAACTGGAGTAAATGAGTATTTCGGGGCCCAATAACTGGAGTCAATGAGTATTTCCGGGCCCAATAAACGTTCACTGTTCTTAAATTTCATCTGGTGAAGGGCCTATTAATCTTTGCATTTTAAAAAAATTTAAAAAAAAATTTAAAATTTTTTTGTTTACTTTAAATTAATATTTCTTTAGTGTTTTTAGATTATTTTAATACGTTGATATCAAAAATAATTTTTAAAAAATAAAAAAATAATATTTTAATGTATTTTTAAGTAAAAAACATTTTAAAAAGTTACTGCAACCACATTCCCTAATAGACTTGAAAACGGTCTTTGTATATGTGAATATATACATGTATATTTTATATACAATTAGTTAAATTTTATTATAATTATTATATAACTCAATTATTTTATTTTCAAAATTTCTGCAATTAAACATATTATATCTATTTCAGCAAATAAACATGTCTTCAATTGGTACGGAAATGAAATCTCTAATAGTTGGAGACAAGAGATTCATATAAAAATAAAAAAATAAATAAACATTTTTATTTTGTAATGCCATGCAAAATATTTTTTAAGTTTTTTTTTATTATGTTTTACATTAAGACATCAAAATTATCAAAAAAAAACATAAAAAAACAGCAATTTAATGCTTTTTCAAATAATATATAATTTAAAAAACACTTTAAAAATAAATTCAACCATATCACCAAATATCAATCTCAACTATATTTTTTTTATTAGTTGAAGGCGTAAAAAGAAAATAATACCTTCATTATGTCCACTTATTTAACGTGGCACTCTCTCTATGCGTGGATTATATACTATATATTTGGAGTTTCTGCCTATTTTGCAAGTTAGACATGATAATTGTGGTAAGATATTTGTGAAAGAAACCATGAAAAACGTTCTTTTCGTGTAAGTGTAAATATGTGCAGGTAGATTACGTAGGTTGATAAGGAGTGCTTTTACAAAGTGAAAAGTGCACGGACTGATCACATGCAAGCATGTAAACAGAGATAATGAACTTCGAGTTTTTTTCCTTTTAAAAAAAATCAAATAGGATTATATCAAAATAATAAAAGCTAGCTGAAAACTATGAAGAACAAAACAAGAGTTTGGCTTTTAAAAACATACAACCAAGACATATATTTAGAATTATCTAAAACATGGTATTTTTACTGTTTACAAAAACATTATTCACCCTCTCATATTTTATTACAAATTACAATAATATAATTTTTAAAAAATTTTAATTTGATCGTTAATTTTATTTTTGCACAATTGAGCTTTTTTTAGACCAAATTAGAATTCAAAATAATAATGTTTTTTTTTTAAAAAAAAAAAACAAGAGGGTTGAATTGAAAGAAAAGGGAATAAAGTGAAGAAAGCGGGTAACATAGATGGCAAATTGAAAATTTTAGTTAAGAATTCATTTGAGTCCCCCATCTTTTTTAAATATTAGGTGAATTGCATGTTTTTTTTTGTAATAAATGGTCAACAATTCATTTGGTCAATAAATATATTTTTTCTACAAACTTTTGGTTGTGCGGTTTATGTGCCTATAACATCCCTACAACGTAGAATATAAATTTATATTGGTTTTGATTCTTTATCTGCTATTAGATTTTTTAAACCTTTAACTAGTGATTTTTTAAGACATGTTTTGAAGATTGACATTTTGATGAGAACATTTTCCCACCATTACAACAAGAAAAGTTAGTGCCTGAAGCATGACAAGAAATTACTTGGAATAACACAAAGTTATCTTATTTTGATTGAATGACATATCAATGTGAACTTGAAGTATAAAAGATAATTCATTTATAAAATATTATAAATCAATTACCAGATGGTTTTACCAATAATAAAAAAGTGGTTAAATCTCACATTCTAACTGCAAATGCTCTATCTAGAATTGAAATCCTTAAAAGGAAAAAAAAAAAACAACAACAACATAGTAGCAAATGAATCTATACCACGCCTAAAGTGTGGAATACCTATTGGTGTTAAGGATAAAAATCCTAAAAAATAAAAATTACAACAAATATATGATGGTACTCCTGAAGATTTTTCATCTATATATATATATATATATATATATATATATAAAGCAATAAATATTGTGTCAAAATCATCTTTTAATATTGATCATCCTGAAAAGACATCTCTTGAAGAGACACGGGTACCTGAAAATAATAAGATCTATATAAATTATGTTCATATAAGAGATATTTTGGATCAAAATAAAATTATCATAAATAACGTATTTACATTTAAGGTTGCTTTTGGTATCACTAGAAGTAATGATGAAATTGAACCACAAACTTTTGAAGAATGTCAACATAGAAATGATTGGTCAATTGGAAAAGAAGCAATCCAAATAGAGTTAAACTCACTTGTAAAATGTGAAGTATTTGGACATGTAGTTCATACACCTAAAGGTGTTATGCATGTTAGATATAAGTGGGTTTTCATTAAAAAATAAAATGAAAATAATAAAATTGTTCGATACAAGGCATGACTTGTTGCACAAGAATTTCTCATTAAGACCTAGCATTTATTATAAGGAAATTTATTTTTCAATTATGGATGCAATCACTTTTAGATTTTTGATTGGTTTAGTAGTCTCATAAACTCTAAATATACATTTAATGAAAGTACTTACAATATATCTGTATGGATTATTAGATAAAGATATCCATATGAAAATCCCCTGAAAGATTCAAAATGCCTGGAGCCTTTTATAATAAACCCAAAAGTGTTTATTCTATTAAACTACAAAAATCTTTATATAGGTTAAAGCAATATGGTCGTATGTAGTATAATCGTCTTAATTAATACCTCCTAGAACAAAGGGTTTGAAAATAATAAGATTTTTCCATGTATTTTTATTGAGAAAACAACATCTAGATTTGCTATTGTTGCAGTATATGTTGATGATTTAAATCTTATTGGTCTAAAGAACTCATAAAAATTACAGATAAACCCAAAAGTATTTATTCTATTAAACTATAAAAAATTTTATATAGGTTAAAGCAATATGGTTGCATGTAGTATAATCATCTTAATTAATACCTTCTAGAAAAAAGGTTTGAAAATCATAAGAATTTTCTATGTATTTTTATTAAGAAAACCATATCTGGATTTGCTATTGTTGCAGTATATGTTGATGATTTAAATCTTGTTGGTCTAAAGAACTCATAAAAATTACAACCTATTTGAAATATGAATTTGAGATAAAAGATCTTAGAAAGACAAAATTTTATTATGGTTTACAAATTGAACATCTTTCAAATGAAATATTTATCAATTAATTGACATATATAAAAAAGATCTTAAGCACTTTTACATGGACAATGCTTATCCTTTGAGTACATTTATAGTTGTTCGATTACTTGATGTGAAGAAAGTCCATTTTTACCATTAGAAGAGGATGAAGAAATTCTTAGTCCAAAAGTACTATATCTTAATGTTATTGTAGCACTCATGTATCTTGCAAATTGTACAAGACCGAATATAGTTTTTACAATCAATTTATTAGCAAGATATAGTTTCACTTCCATAAAAAAAAAAAAAAAAAAAAAACATTGGAATTAGGTCAAACATATACTTCGCATCTATGTAAAATAACTAAAATGAGGTTATTTATAGTGGATCAAATTCATAATTAATTGGATATATAGATACAAGTTATCTCTTTGATCCCCACAAAGGGAGATCATAAATAGATTATCTATTTACCTATGGAGATATTACAATTTCTTGGAGATCTATCAAACAAAACATTAGTAGCTACTTCATCAAACCATTCAAAAATTATTGCAATCCATGAAGCAAGTCGAGAATGTATATGGCTAAGGTCAATTATCCAGCTTATAAAAAAAAACTATGAATTGTCAACCACTGAAAATAGTCTCATAATATTATGTGAAGATAATATTGATTACATCACTCAATTTAGAGGAGGCTATATTAAAGGAGACAAAATAAAGCATATCTCACCAAAGTTCTTTTATACTTACGAGCTTCAACAAAAAGGAAAAATTGATATCAAGCAAATCAGGTCAAATGATAATTTAGCTTACTTATTTACAAAGTCTTTACCACCCTTAACTTTCAAGAAGTTTGTCTATAATATTGGAATGCATTATCTTAAAGATTTATCATAAGACATGTACTTTTAAGGTGAAGTTAATGTAAATTGTATTCCTTTTCCTTCATTTAGTTTTTTTCCATTGGGTTTTACTTTACAAGGTTTTAATGAGGCAATTTAACATGTTACGAATCCTGAAGTATTCAAATATGGATCTTAAAGTATCTATATTAAACCTTCTATTGAATTCTGAAGTATTTAGAAATCACACAAAAAATTTGTACTTTTTTTCTTTGCTAGGGTTTTTCTTTGTAAGGTTTTAATGAGATATATTTTTAGTGCATGGTCATTAAAAGGAAAATGTGATAAAATCTATAATTATAAATATTGAATGCCCATTAGAATCTCTTAAACTTCATGACTCTTAAGTTTAGTCTCTTGGTTTTCCATGACACTTGGATTTCTTAGTATCCTTTAATGTTCTCATTTATTCTCCTATAAATAGATTACTTGTCTTGTATTCTAAAGATTGAAAAATATATATATATGAATTTTTTTTTAAGTTTTATTCTGAATATACATGTTCTTGCTTGTTCTTTTTTTTTTTTTAACACGGTGTTAGATGTTTAAAATTTATGGTGAGGTCAATTTTTCAAAAAAAAAAAAAAGTTGTGTGAGATTTATACCTTATTATTCTCAAATCAATGATAGTAAATGCCATGATCTCTCCAAATTAATGAAACAAAGCTTTTATATATATATATATATATATATATATATATATATATATATATGAACATTAATGGGGTATAAATAAAGAAAGTATCCTTATTGTGTTGGGAGAAACTTTTATTTGGAAGTACTTATTGAATTGGACATTTTTTTTTATCTCATTACAATTTCAAATAAAAAGGATAAATTTACTTACTATACCAAAATGATAAAAGTAAATTAATCTTGAGGTGGCATTTATAGAAATTAAAATATCTATAAGTTTGGTATATGACTCAAGCTTTTTTTGACTAAACAAATTAAATTTATCGGGTTTGAATATTAAATTAAAAACTCAATCCAAATATATTTTATAGTTCTTACTTTAATATTTTTTAACTAAAGGTATTTTAAGTAATTTCTATATCAATTTTTTTTCTAAAATATCCTTTAGATAAAGAACATTTGAGGTAAATTGCACATGGCTATCTATAAATAAATAATAAAGTCATCAAATTAAATATAATAAGCAGAGACTAAAAACTAATCACAAATACTTGGAAGTTCTCTCAAAGAACTTCTAAGCAAATCAAGGAAGTTAAGATCAAAATCCCTTTATTTATCAAATCAAATCATGAAAATAAAGGATCAAAGTCTTTTCCTCGTCAAATCAAATCAAGTTAAGATCTTACACAGAAAGTTTTCAATCTCGTATAAATACTCTTCATCAAATCAAGTTAAAATCTTACACAATCAAAACTTTTGGGCTCGTGTAAATATCTTTCCATCCAAAACAAAATCTAGATATGGTTGTTAACTAAAGAATTCATGCACGTAAAAAGCATCTCAAGAGAGTTTCCACTTTTACTTATAATCAAATTTGTTATTGTAATTTTGACAACAATTTTAGTGTATTTTTAATACATGAAATTATATGTGTACAAGCACATTTCTTCTATAAAAGCTCAATTTTAACTTTTTAACTATTCATTTTATAAACACCAAGAAAGTTTTATTTCTTTTTTATTTGGGATAGAGTTCATTTAAAAGGTTTTGAGTTTTATCAAAACATGCCAGTTAAGAGTTCTTTGAAATCAATTTCTCATTCACCGAAAATTTGTTTAAAACATGTTAATGTTTCATGTTAAAAAATTGATGTTGAAGATTAAATTTCAACAAAGTTTTAACTTAAAAACTGAATGGAGTTTATTTTTAATTTGATCTCAAATACACTTATTAACAATGTTTTAACAAATTTTCCAACACATTTACTTTTGATTGATCGAATCCCTCGAGTTGTCCATTACACTTGGAAGGTAAATATAAACAAAGAAACAGTTGGGAATATATACCAAGAGAATGATTTAATTAAAGATTGAACGTTGCATTTCATCTTCTACAAGGTATAAATTGTGAAAAGCCATGCAAATAAATTGATTCGACCTCTGCCTTTTCCGGTGTAGCCATCGAGAGCTCCGCTTCCAAAAATGCCACAGCAAGCTGATGCAGCCTCAATAGTTTAATTGGCATTATTGCTGCTGTCCTGGAAAAATGCAGTCGCATATGGGTTAGTAACAGCTTCAACCAACGCCCTTGCAAAGGCAAAAACAAGTTGATGCCCTTAACTATGCTAAATATTAACTTTATTGTTGTGTTGTTATTGGAAATAAATTATTCAAAGTTTTTTATTGCTCTGCTCAGATAAATATTAATCAAGATGGGCTTAAAATCATCAGACTTTAAAATTTCAAATAATTAGTGAGCATTCTCTATATTTGATTTGCAGCTCCATGCCATGCATGATAGGTTAAAGTCTACAATATGGCAATCTTGATCCATTATTTTAATACAACTCCTTGAATCTTGCACTTTTTATTGATTTAAAATTATATTGATCGAATATATGATTTCAGCATTCGCAATGATTTTATTTTCTTTTTTCTTTTTTCTTTTTTAAATTGCCAAGTAGTGATTTCTAATATAAGTACAGACCCATTTTGTGAAGCACATACCCTGCATTTGAGCGTCTCTATCTGTAAGAAGAACAGGGATGGCGTTAGAGTCTCCATCGGTTACCTTCTGCAAAAGTTGCTGAATCAAATCGCTGGTGATAACTTTCCCTGCTGAATGTTCTGGATCAGTCACTTGCTTCACAACTTTTACGTTGATAGGGCAACTTCCCTTCCCGGCAACCTCTTGGTAGCTCTCAATAATATTCCCACCATGATGAGACTTGAGGTTGTCAGCTGGCCCCCGCATTGTAATGTAAGGATTCAACAAAGGCTCTAATGGCATTTTTTGGGGCACGCCCGAATTGACCGTACCAAATGAGAGTGAGGTTTAGGTTTCCTGTCAGAAGAGGGCCCCCATGGTAGGTTATGGGAGTGTTATCGGAAGAAGAGGAGGAGCATGCAGAGAGAGAGAGGAAGAGGGCGACTTGGGAGAGACGACGCTGTTGCCAGATTTTCTGCCCATCTCCTCCCTTGGTCACCATTTATCCCACGTTAAAACTGTTGGTGGCTTTGCATGTATGGAAAGGCTGTTAGTGCTCTAAGAACAGGTTACCACCAGACAGCTGTTCTTACGTAAATTGTTGAAGACTAATTTCCCGGAGATTATTGCCTCAGTCCTTGGAATTTTTTAGGCAGAGGAAAGGCTTTTTATTCATTTAAGTTTTGGATGGATAGGGATAGGAGAGACAACTCCTTCACGTCGTCGAGAGAACTGTGAGAAATTTATCACAGCCTCGGACCAACCATTCTTACCCTTCATTCTTACAGAAAAAACAAATCTAGGAAACAAACTCATCTACAGCAATACATGATGGAGATGCAAAATGACTTGTTACATCCATTCATTAAGTTAGCAAGGTAATCAAAATCATTAGGTGATATAATATTTGCAACACTGATTACAAACAGTCAACCACCAGGCATAGACGTCCCAGCACATATCCTGCAATGGAAAAATTAGTAAATCATACATGGAACATGTATATTGACCAATGACTTTTCGCAGCAAAACAGGACAAGTAAAAATAGATCGAGTCCTTAATGAAGAAGCCAACAATTGCAACAGCCAACAAGAGGAGAGTGGATAATAAAAATAGAAACTCCAAGGCGCAGGGAAGGGGAGAAGATTGCATATAGATCAATTTATTTCCTCATTTTCTTTCAATCCCAGTTTATCATGCAACAAAGTGAACACGGATTACACACATTCATAACCAGTGCATTCAGTTGTGAGGTTTCTCTTGGCTTATATTGATATAAGAAAATTGGTTTCTTTACATTTGGGCAATTTTGGTGACTCCTCTTCAGTTTTCCTTAGCCTCGCAGCTACGGTCTTGAGACTGCTAGTCATGTAACTCACTGCAGCTACAAGAAGCTCTCTGCACACAAATTAAACAGTTTGCTCAACATTAAGAAATCTGGATATTTTCCTGGCCATATCAAACAGGACATATGCATGCTGCAAGAATCTCATTCTTACAAATAGAAAATAAGACAATCAACATGACATGAAGATATAAGTGCATCATGGAATCTGGCATCATTACATGCTTACGATGCACATGGCCGAAGAAATAAATATGGAATGATGTTCGATATTGTCAGATTCCAAACAAATTTTCAGCCTCACGCCACCATGATAGAACCCAGAAATTTCTTAAGTTATGAGCATTACAATTCATATCATCGTTATAGAAACACAGAATTCATAAAAAGAAAGTAACAAATGCAATGCAATTTATAGTTCAATACCTCTAGTTTCTGTTTCACAAGAGTTCTGTATGATCTGATATACAGAAACAAAAACCACTCTTCACTAGTGAATTTATTTCATTGAACTGTTGTTTTGTCTTAAAAGAGGTATTCACAATTGTTCATTTTCCTGTTATACTTCAGAAGTGAAATAGCAAATTTAATTTCCTGTCACTATAGTGCCTTCTTTTATTTATATGGTGATCATTAAATTAACAGTGAAAAGCAAAACAGCAGTCCATGGGTGAAAAAAAAATATACAAGATATTCATGCAAAAAGAAAAGGAAATACAAGGACATAAGAAATTAGAATCATGTACCCAGTCAGAGTGAAACAAACAATATTACTTCATCTTCGAAAATTTATGAGCAGGTGAAACAACCTCAACTACCAAGGTGAGTTAAAGAATATGACCCAATCATGTTCTGCAAAGTAAGGGTGCCCAAGATGGAAGATTTGTAGACAGTCTTACCTTTTAAATAATTTATGATTCCCTCAAAACAGCACACACCACCAAAAAAGAGGCAATTTTCTTACAGAAAAACACAAATGCAAATTATGAAATAAAAGGATATCTATCATAAATGATAAAACTAATTTATACTTACAATGGTGAGCAAGGAGAACAACCACCATTTACATAGTAAACAAACAAGAATGAATCATAATGCTGGCCGTTGATTAGATAAAAGCCTTGCAACCTTCGTATACACTTGAATGACATTTTTTTGTACAAATGAATAGCAGGAATGTTGTAAGAGATCACATGCAGGTAAACTGCATGACATGTTGGAATACTTGAAGCATATTTAATGACCTGACGAATAAGAGCCCTTGCTGCAAATCAAAAAACCAAGTAATCAATTATAAAGCAAGACAAATTTCAGCAGGCATTTCAAAGCAAAGCCCTTTGTGCTGCAGATCCTACCTATTCCAAGATTTCTGTAAGTTTCTACTACTCCAAGTGTCAGGATGTAAACTAGTGTTTGATCTGGTTTCAAGGGGTCGTATATGAGCAAATCTCCTATCTACAAAGCAGGTGTAGGTTCACATGAATTAGTAGAAAGAGAGACATAATTTGTGGAATGAAATAATGATTTCAAAATTACACATATTGGATAATGAAAAATGAACAAAGCTTGAATGAAGAATCCAGCTGCATCTGACATCTGATGAATGTGATGGGTTGCAATTACCTTGTTAGAAAACATTTATAGCCCAATCTCACTCGGATGCAACATTAAAATAACCTGGAAATTTAAATAAGGAAATTTGTTTGCCCATATTTGTCACAGGAGTTGCTTATAGATGTGAGCTTCGGTTATGCAGTCATAAGTGGCTCAATGGTTCTTGGGAATATCTTTTATTTGTTGCTGCATCACACAGGGGTATGCCTAATATGCCAGTGTGAGGCACAGATGCAAGTAATGCCACTTGGAAAAGTAGGAAAACTCACCTCAGTTTCTTTTGCCAGTACAATCCGTGCCGTAACAAATCCAATAAGTTCATCACTGTGACCATTAGGTCGACTGCGGTCAACTGCGGCCCAGGAAACAATATCACGTGCATGAACAACACTTTGGAAAAACTCTTCCTCGTACCTGAAAGGAGGAAAGCATTTCCATATAGAAGCAAGAAAAGCATGTTACAAATTATAACAAAGAGAAAAATCAGAAGACAAAGAAAAGGAGCATTAGATGAAGCAATCAACCTGATAGGAAATATATCAGCATGTAATCGCTCTAATACCTCCAAATCAGAAGGTTGTATAGGCCTGTAGCATATGGTTGGACGATGAGAATTTTTTCGGTTCACCATTGATGGCTTTTCTGTTAATCCCCTACAAAGATATGGTAAATTTGTAGAACTTGCAGCTGGACTTCTTCCATTTATACCACATTAGTCATGCCTCTGTATATCAGGTGCTTGAAGACAGAAAAATATACTGTCCTCAGTTTGTTACAGTAGAAAAAACAAAGAAAGTACCACAACGCAGGAGCACAGAAAAGAAACAAAAGTCAGGAGACGACAAAGCATAAAACAATAGATATTGTTTTCTTTTGTTTTGTTATCTTTTTACCCTATCAAAGGCACATAAACCCCAGATCCATTAGAATCATGCTAGCCCATGAAAAGCTGGATCATGAGGAGGTTGCCAAAACACAAGCTTGTTCATCCTCAAAAACATGGGGGGATGAACCATGAACGTGTGCCTTCCACGCATCTTAAGCTCAATCACTTTGCCACTTGATGAACCCGCAGGGTTAAAGCAAAAATAAAAAGAACATGGACCCCCCACTGATCATGTTTTGCATCACATGTGTAGCCAACTTCGTATAACTTTCATAATTAACATCTTGCCTTGAGATAATAAATTCTTCGAACTTATGCTGTGTCCATAGGTAACAGAGCCTTAATACAAAAATGCTTTCCTCGAGAACAGTGATTCTTCAGATTTGTTGCTGCGTTCCCATGTGCAAGTCATCGTGGTACAAATCATGTAATTCATAAGAAGATTCAGGGACAAAATAGATTACGATTGATTGTTAAGCCACCCCCAAACACTAGGAGAGGGGAAATGCTACATACAGATAATTAAGCGAATAGAAATAAAAGAGATTGCATCATTTCACCACAAACCCACATCTTGAAAATAACAACAGAATATTATTCAATTCAATTCTTAAGCAACAAAACCAGGGCTGAGAGAGAGACAAAGAGAGGAAGTCATGTTATTTCCAAATCCCAAAGAAAGACAGTCTCAAGAAATCAACCATGCATAATCATTAACAAATTCAAACGAATATTAATAAACAAAGCGAAGTTGAAGTGAGAAGTTCGATAACAAAAGGTTGTCGAATTTGGAAGAAAAAACAAAGACCCAGACCAGATGAGATCTAATGTTGAAAAACAGAATAAAAGGACTACCTAGCTGATTTTGCTGGGCTGCTTCGGCGGCTGATAATATTATCTTGAAAGCATAAAGAACGTGTACAGAGATGAGAAGGAAGGAAGGAATTTGAGGGTCTGAGAAAGGAATCAGAGACTTTGTTTTCTTTTGCCTTGCTTTTGATGGGGGAAAAAATGGTGATTTTATTTCTGTTGATCTTTTTCTTTCTATTTTACTTTTTTCTCACTGTCACCAAAATGTCACCTTTTTTTCGTGATTTTTTTATATATATTAAAAAAAAATAAAGTTGTGTATCAAGGGAAAAAAAACTGTATTAATATGGTGTCTAACTTTTTTATTATTATTATGTCTCAATTTTAATTTTATCTATTTAAGTTTTTTTTTAAATACTTATCAGTAATTCAATTCATCAAATGATAATATCAATCCAATAAAACTAAATATTAATTAGTCATTATCTTATTCTTTTTTACCCATTTTTTATGGAAAAAATAAATATAAATAGAAGATATGAAGATATTCTTATTATTTTTTTTAGATTAAAGGTTTTTTTTTTTTTTGTGTCCGTCATTTTCTTTAAATAAACTACTAGTTATTTTTAAAATACTAAAATTTCTCTTGAATTATTATTAAAAAAATACTAAAATTTCTCTTGAATTATTATTAAAATTATCAATCTTGTATCAAATAAATAAATATTAATAGAGCAATGCATAAAGCAAGTAGCTTGAATTTTATTTTATTTTTTACGAAACTCAAATTCAATTACCAAATTCAATATGCTAATAGTGTCATTATGCTTCCACATTCAAGTACAATCCAAAGTAGATGACAAACGTCAAAATGAGTTGCAAGTGAGAAGGGTTATCAGAACCACTAACTTACATGGAAGAAATAATGATTGCGAGGTTTGTTTTTTTTATCAGTGATTTCATTTTGAACCATAAAATTATTAATATAATAGTTATTAAAAATTTATATAATTATTAATTTTAAAATTTATAAAATTAATTAAGATATATATAAATTATTCCGAATATTTATATTAATAATAATAATAAAATAATCATTGAATAATTAATGCATAAAGTTGACAATGAAAAATTGGATATAACTCAAACTTAATTATTAAATTTAATATTTTATTACCTTTTTTTTTCTATACAAGTGTATACTTGTGATTCAACTTATTAGATATTGATGTGTCAGTTACCATGTGACATGTAAAAAGTAGATTTTCAACGAAAATATTGTAAAAAGTACTTAAATTTAAATTAAATAATAAAAAAGGAAAGGAAAGTAAAAGGGATGGCATAAATTGAAATTAAAGTGTGTGGATATTAGAAAATTATATCTTAAAAATAAAATAAAATTAATATTATTGGCAATCTATGTATAATAACAAAATCTATTATTGTCAACTACCATGAATTATTTTATTTTATTTTTATTAACATGGATGCCCGAATCATTTTACGTGCAACTCGACTAATCTCATGTGCCCTAAAGTTAATAATTATATAAATCTCTAGTTGTCATAAGATTTATGAGACTCAAAATAGTGGTTTCTAAAAAGTAAATCTAAAATCTGACCAGTTAAAATATTAAACTGCACCCCTCAAAATTATAAACCATTGCTGCTAATATTGGATGAAAGGGTTTTTTGCTTCAATGGTTCATGATAGTTCAAAAAAAGCGAGCAGCATTAATTTAATTTAATTTTTAAAATATAGGTGTTTGAGCCCGTTTCAATTTCTACTTTCCTTTCCCTTTTTTTTTTAATGTTTCCTTTTATTTTATTTTTATTTTATTTTGATAATTTTTGACAAATTTTATTTTAAAGTTCATTTATTATTGTGTCTCACGAAATAGCATATGTATCAATGACTAAGAAATTGAATTAATAGTAAACACTTAAATATAGGAAGAAAAAAAGTTGGTATCTCAAACAAGTAAAATTGATTACAAGAAGCTCAAATGAAAAAAATAATAAAATATTAGGCAACAAATATATATTTTTATCTTTCATAATTTTTTTATTATGACCCATTTTTCCTACATATTAGGAGATAATGATAATGAACATTTCGGTGCTTAACAAATTAAATAAACAGCATAAATTAAATAAAACAAATAAAAGGTTGATAACTCAAATAGATAAAATTAAAGGTAATATACTCAAATATAAAGATAATAAAAGGTTGAATATATAGCTTTCTCAAAAGAAAAAATGACAAATTGAAAAGAAAAATAATTTTTTCCATGTCATGTTAATTTCATCAATGAAATAATAATTTAATTTCTTATTGTTAAATTGACAATTATTCTTTTATTTTTATTGTAGTTGTAAAGGTATCTTCAATTCAATTTTTTCACGTTATGATTAAGGGCCTGTTTGAGATTGTGCTAGTGGTTGCGGTTCAAAGTGCTTTTTGCTTAGAAACGCATTAAAATAATATTTTTTTTATTTTAAAAAAATTATTTTTGATATCATTATATCAAATGATCTAAAAACATTAAAAAAAATTAACAAAAAAAAAAATTTTAATTTTTAAAAACGCGATTTGTACCGCGTTCCCAAATAGATTCTAAATCATTTCTAACAAAATCAAAGTTAAGGTGTTGCATGGTATCACAATACTTTTTGTTTGCTATTTCTTTTTCTAGAAAAACAAAAACATATTTGGTTGCGCCATTGCATTTAGTTTTTTCTATGAAAAATTACAAAAATTAAAATGGATTTCTAAAATTAACAAAAAATTATTTTTTGTTTTATAATTTTTTATTGATATAACATCATATTACCAACATTACTATCATGTCTTTATTATCACCTCAACATCACCCCATTATTATGTTCACAATTATCATTATTGTTATAATCACAACAACCACCATTTTAATTATCACTTCTTCATCACCACCATCTCCTTTAACATTGTTCATATCACTAACTCTAACAACACTATAACCATTATCTCCATAACCTTCACAAACATATAATAATTATTTTTTGTTCATTTTATATTATTACGACCACCACTATCATATTATTATTATAGTAAGTTGGTATTATTATAATCCTTATCATCATTTTTATTATAATGTTATATAAATTGAGTCCTATATAAATTATAAATTATACTCCTAAAAAAATTATTTATAGCAAATAAGCATTTTATAATTTGAATTCTAGTTCAATTAATATTTTTTACTTGCACCTCTTCATTTAGCAGTTGGTGTGTTAGAACATTAATTATACTATAACATTAGTTAACATTAACTGTTAGAAAATAAAACTTGATTGTCAATCAATTACATGAATCCTCATCTTCTTGATTGATGGTCAATCTTAGAAATTTACATTAGTATACTCAAAAACACAAAGCAAGCAAGTACTATTTCTAATCAAATGACAAATGATTGTTTATTTTGGATATAAACAATACCTTTTATTTTATTTTATTTAGAATAAATGAAGGAATATCAACTTGTCTTCTTATTAAATCGAGTAATAGGTCATTCATCGATGTGTAAAAAATCAAGCATTGTTCTTTTAAAATATTGACCATATGTTACCTTATTGATGTCTTTACTAGCTAAGCAATTTCATAACTAAACATTGTTTGGCTTTGGGATGATACTTAAGATTATAAGAATTGTCATGCTAAGTTTGTAAATCAAGCATTGTTCTTTTAAGAAAGTTGTTTATAAATCAAAAGCATAAGTTTGTAATGGTTAGAAGAATTAACTAAATAACAAATTGCTTTTAGGCATTGTTGCATGACATATTTAGGCAAACTAAAAGAATAAAAAAGAGAGAAAGGAATCATCATCTAGTCTTAAAGGTAACTAGAACACCAAAAATTGATCTCACATGTATTATAAGGTAAGATGCTAATTATAAAAAATAAAAGATAAAAATCACCTTAATATCCCACTAAGACAGGTTGTTTTGTATTTGTTAATTTAAAAAAATTATATTGAGAGTTACTATTTTATGTTAAGTTATCTAACATGTTATATGTAATTATTATTAGGATGGAAACTTGTCAATCTTAATCATTAAGTGATTTTGAGTTTATGCCTAAATAATAATGACTAATTTCACACTTTTAACAATGGTGGGAGTTGAACATCAATGATGGTGAATAATTAAATTGAAACAAAATAAATGCAAAAGCCATGCCCATTAATGCTTGATAGGTCTACAAGGGTTTGCATTGACCATGCTCAAAATTTTTTCATTCAAAAAGGAAGAAGAAAAAAGGCATGTTTTCACATTAAAACTTCTTTAACAAACCAACATAATAAAAAGTCAAATAAATAAATAAATATCATGCAATGTTCATGTAATGACCCAATTGCTCTTAGATTCAAAATTCTCAAGTCATGGCTTTAGGGGCTTTTTTGTTATTTCATAATGGTTTTTTCATAATTATATAAAAGAAAAAAAGTTTTTGACACTTACATTGCACGCGTCACCATTCTGTTGCCTTGGCGACATGTGCAACTGACTCTAACGATTAAAAAAATATTGTTCGTCGTGTCATTGAAATTCCTCATGGCATCCCAACGATGCATGCTGTTGTTTCTTGGAAGATTTTAACCCATAATGTTTTTCTTTTTCTTTTTTTTCTTTCTCTCTCTTCCTTTGAAATTCATGGTGGCCACTTCAAATTTTAAAATAGTCGAAACTATTTGGTATTGTGGTAACTTTTATTTTTTGCGTAACCGTAGATAAGAAATCATTTGGCCTAGCTAAATAGCCTTTTCTTTTTACATTGAGACCTATAAATAATTGTGTTTAAAACATTGATTTTGTTGAAACTAAAATAACATGTTTTTCGTGTGTGCTTGACATTATGGTTGCCTTTGTAGTTATGTTTTTAAAAAATATGTTTTAAAAAATATATGTTTGATTAAAACTGTTGTAAGATGGATTTTTGCATGCAAAATAAATTAAAAAAAAAAAAATTGGTCTCCATGAATGAAAACAAGTTATTTTAGCTTATACAAAACTAAAGTTTGAAACACACTTATACATTGAGCCTATTACAAAAACGTAGAAGTTATTTGATTAACCAAATAATTTTTTATTTATGGTTGGACAAAAAGTAAAAGCTACCACAATACCAAATGGTCTCCATAGTGTGTTTGGTATTGTGGTTGTGGTTTGAAAAAAATTATTTTATAAAAAGCACTTTTAGTTGAGATTGATTTGATATTTATATATATTTAGTTAAAACTGTGGTTGAACAAAAAAGTAATTTAATGTGTTTGGTGATATATATTAATATTGTAGATTTAATTGCTGCTATTATATCATGAAATAAATAATACTTTATATATAAAAAAAATATTGTTCCATTAAACTATCTATAATTTCATCATATACGAAATTCATCTGATAAGGACTACAGTTTCTATGGTTTTTTTAGTGTACAATAAAATCAGGTAAAATATCATTAGGAACAAAATTAGGATTATAATCAAATTCTATAAATGTCACGCCATCATGCGATCTCTTTCTAATGTATATAGTGTTATTGAATAATGTTAAACACTAGTTTTTTTTTAATAAAATACATTTAAAAAAAATAAATTTTTTTACTGTTCACGTGAACAGTGCAGAGTGAATAAAATCACTGCACTGTTACGTGTTAACAAATTTGCATAGTGAATTAATTCACTCTGCACTCTTCACTTAACAAAAGTGAATAGTGCCAGCAAAGCAAATGCATTTTGTTTCTCCCCGAATTGCATTTCAATGGTTTTTTTTTTTTTTTGTGGGTCTCATGTTTTAAAAACATCGGTTACCACTTTAATTAAACATGCAGTTTTTGTGTTTTTTTTCAAAATACAACCATTGTTGTGTAAACAAACACGTTTAGTTTTTGTTTATATGGTGAAGCTTTGTTTCAATGACTGTTTGATACAATGATGTATAATGTTTTTTTAAAATTATTTTTAATTAAAAATATATTGAAATGTTTTTTTAATATAAATAAATAAAAACTATTAAAAAAATATTTAAATATATCAATTTAAAATTTTTTAAATAAAAAATAACTTAAAAAATTTAAAACATGAGCTATCACCGTAACAGAAGTGCACTTAGATGTTAGATACTCGAGGCAAAAGCATATGTTATTGAATTGGCCACGTCACCATGAAGAAAGCAAATTGCTAATGAAAGTCTGACTTGAATGCATTTCAAGTTGGTGATTGTGTTGGCGATAGGCGGTGGGTTTGCAGGATTCCATAAGAATATAGTTTTTTTTTCTTTCTTGTTCTTGTTTTTATTCCTTATCTTCTTTTTTCTTTTTTATTTTACAGTGAGAGGGAGATCTTGCTTCTTCTATTTTTGGAAAGAGAATGTTTTATATAAAAAAAAATTATAGCCCCTCAAATGAAAAGAGAAAGAAATGTACATTCAACCACTCTAAAAAAAAAAAAAAAATCTCGCTAATAACAATTTCTTCATTGCTTCACTTATCTCGGCCGATTTCTAAACTCAATGATAGGGAAAAAAAAAAAAAAAAAAAAAAAAAAAAACCATTGCTCTTTGCGAGGTAATGGCAGTTGAGACATGGAGGTTAGTGTCATTTTATTAGTATAGGTTTTCTAGGTTTCTTGTCATTAACAGTAGAAAAATATCCGGGTCTGAGATCTAATTATGTGTCCGCAAAAGTAGAAAAATAAAGCTTGGATTTGTGTTGTACTGAATGGGTACAACCGTGGGTTTGCATAGTAAGGTTTTTGTTTAGAAATGTGTAATACCTTTTATTTTAAAATAATATTTTTAATATTACTTCATCTAAATAATTTAAAAATAAAAAAACATATTAATTTAAAATAATTTTTAATTTATTTTTTCAAAAATACTTCAAAAACAAAATGCAAAAAGAGATACGTTTATAATAGTTTTTTTTATTTAAAATTATTATCACAAATTATTAAAATAATATTTTTTATTTTTTAAAAATTATTTTTAATATCAACTCACCAAAATAATAATCTAAAAACATAAAAAACATACTAATTTAAAGCAAAAAAAAAAAATTAAATACTTTTATAATAATATTTTTTTATTTAAAATTATTGTTGTAAATTAGAGCATCTTCCTTCTAATTTATTTTTGCTCATTTTTTATAATTTAAATTCCATTTGGAATTCTCAAAAAACTTATATTCTAAACATAAAAATTAACTTATCCTTGGAAGAGAATTCAATTCCAAAATTCCAGACAGTCAATTAAAGAAAAGCACGGTTCTAGGGAATTCCTACCATGCTTGTAAAAAAATAAGAAGATTTCTCCTGGCTACGCAAAGTGGACAGCAATCAGAGCATTGGCGAGGATGAAACACTTGTATGTTCTGATGCTGATTCAAAGAGGACTATTGCATCTACAGGAATTCAAGTTTGCATTTCTAACCGCAGCAAAGGAATAAGAGCTTCCGGGGATGGTGCAAAGTCACATTATTATGCATAACTGAAATTACTGCAAACAATAACCTGAAGCCACTCACCTGTACATGGTAATCTAGGATCTAAAGAGCAACTTACTTGAACCCACCAGAGAAAAAAGTAGAAACTGAACTACATCAGATGCTTTAATGCTGCATATCATGTCAGCAGAGGTTGTGTGCGACCATGTTTTCCAGAGAAATTGTAGTTTCAACACTACTCGAAGAAGCAACAGTGGGAAATGATAAATCACAGAGAATCAAGGATGGGGACAACAGTACAAACAGCTTCCCCTTGCAGCTAGCAGAAATTTCAAACGTGGTAATTTTAAACGTGGCAAATGGAACACAATCTTTGTTGCAGAAGGATGCACTAAAAGGTGTCGCAGACAACGAAGTTTCTGAACACTGCAATTTCAACGTGATCGAGGCTGAAAAACATGTAGAATGACGAGTAGATAACGTGCAGAGAAGCAGAGATGGAGAAAACCGTGCACTATGATGCAGTTTAGTGGCGAAAGGATGCTGTTTTGGCCGAAAACCACACCTCAAAAACAAAACATATAAATCTTTTAGAAACAACTACATCAAACATAATAATTATAACATGAATAGTCAATATTAAACTTAGGAACAAAAAGGTTGCAGTTTAAGCTTTAATGGAAGAGACCTACATATTTCAGTAAGCTGTAGACAGCAAGCCAACATAAAACAGTGTCCAAGCACCTGTTTTGCAGTTGAAACACTTCGATGAAGCCACCCGAAACCAAGTTTCTAACAAACCTCATTGTCATGAGACCAACATAACTTAACATAACCTTCTATGCTCAAATGGTCCTATTAGAACTAAAGTATAACAGATTATTTTCTTCAATAGCCTGCTGGTTCTCAGTTTGGCTTCCAGCCTCAGTCGCTGCAGGGAGAAACAAGCAAATAAGTCTGTCCTCATCTTATTAAACATTGAAGAAAATAAATAATCAGCTGTTCTGTAAATTACATGTGCATTATTTCTTCTGAGAAGGTTGTGCAATGGTTCTAATACTCAGCTGTTCAGACCAACTAGCACTCAGATGAAATTTGTACTTCAGAATTTTGTTATGCTCTGATAATTGTTTTCTTTTGTTTTTCCAAGTAGTCAAAGTGTCAGCTCACAGTATCATTGACCCAACAACACTGTGCCATAAGACTAGCTGGATAGTATATAGCAGAATAACAACTAAATTATTTTCCCCAAATATGCATAAGCACAACATACCCAATAGCATAAGGTGAATCGCGGCGGCCATGACGATATGGAGGGGACCTGCTATAGCTGTGACCTCGGCGAGGTGAAAGGCTCCGGCGTCTTGGAGATCTTCTCCCACGGGGGCTATAACTCCTGCCAAAGACAAAGTAAAAATAGCAACAGTAAATAATCTAGCTTGTCAACTGTGAGCATATTCTCCTAATCAGCAAACACAAGATAGCCCAGGATAATAAATTGCATTGAGTCTCATTACTGGTCAATGGTGTTGCCCAGCTCCTATTGTACAGCATATTCATTTTGATTCCTTTATTATAGCTAAAGCAGCTAACAGAGACTCAAAAGTCATCTGTTATAAAAATATTGATTCTATCACCTCTCATCTGGAAAAATTATCCTGCAATTTCAAGGCTTCCAGTAGCAGTTGCAGTTATCCTTCCAATTCCATTCCTTTTTGAAAATAGTAGTTGCCCCGCCCAGAACCAGTTTTGGTCCAATATATATGGTAGGGGAAAAGAAGCAGCCATGGAATATGATCATAAAGTATATGGCAGGCCATATAATCATCGTAAGGAAACATAAAAGTCAATTAATAGAGAGAGAGTGCTTTGATTTCATAATGCTTCGACATTGTTCTTCCTCATGCAAAATCATAAGGTTATTCTGTATGAAAAAAAAAAAACCACAAGATCATGTTTCTAATTCAAGCCTATTACTTGACTTGTAAGTATTGTGTTTGTCACTACGCAAATGTAAACAAAGAAGGAAAATAAGAGAGCAAACCAGAAAATTTCTAACAAGTGTTCTATCCAGAAAATAAATATAACCCCAAAGAGGAGTAAACACATTAGACGCACCTGCGCCCATACCCATAACTTGGACTTCCACGGCGGCGAGGACTAGGGCTTCGACGACGACTACTTCCCAAGCCTCGTGAGCCAATGCGCAGGCGACACTCTCGTGCAAAATGACCAGGTTCACCACACTCATAACATTTTGAGTCCTCACCTCCACCACGTCCATGTCCATCGCCACTACGGCCTCCACCACCCTTAGAATTATGAGAAAGCTCCACACGCCACCCATTCTTTCCTGTAAAATGAGCCAGAATCTTAACAGAACTCTCTAAAATATAATACAGCTTGCAACCCTATAGTTTTAAAACAATTTAATTTCCATGTTCGGTAATAAAGTTCACTAAACATGAGCAGAAAATAATAGAAGTTATAGCAGCCAACACTGAACATAAGAAGAGCCAACAAATAGCATAAGAAATATAAATCATAAATAAAAAGCAGGAATCATTTTAAACAAGAGATGGCAAACATCATAATAAATTATAATTTTCATAAAAGAAAAAGGGTCTGCATTCGTAGCAAATGACAGGAAACAAAAATATACAAACCATCCAATGCGCGAATTGCATCTATAGCATCCCTGCGATCATCAAACTCAACAAATGCATATCCTGGTGGCCTTCGAGCAACCCAGACACTGCATGAATTTTTATTTAGAAATTAGAACTGGAAAAATCTTGTTATCAATGAAAAATGCAACAACAAACATGCACAAAGACATATCCCAACGTCCTCCCCTGCCACCAGTCCCTAAGCCTTTGTTCTACAGAGTTTTCATATCAGCACCTTTTTAGTTCAAAAAATAAAACAACCCTTGCCCTTCTCAGGCAATGACAAAAAATGATTACTGACTTAAAACCAAATGGCAATTTGCAAAGATTATCTTCAGCAAAGAATACTTATGCCTGGTCTAGTTTATAAAATTTGAAAAAATCAGCATGCACCTACTGATAAAAAGAAAAGGAGATTGAATTACACAAAAATGCTATAGAACTTGCTGATTAGTGTATTGTAAATGCATGTTAGCAACTTATGGTCTTATGCTGGATTTGAAGTGTCAGCAGAGTTTTACATGTTCAAATCTCCTAAAATGACATCCTAGCATGAATTTATCAAACCTGTCATGTATCCATATCATGCCATATCAAGTATGGATACTTAACACTTCCCTGTACATGTGAAATACTTCCCCTAGGCATACAAAATTCAGTTCCATACACTCACACACTCTTGCGATACATGGATGACACCTCATGACCTCTATTCAGATAATATATAATCCAAATGACACCTCATAACTACTATTCAGATCGCTATATACAATCCAAATGACACCTCATAACTACTATTCAGATCGCTATATACAATCCAAACACAAGTTAAATGCAGGACTTAAAATCTTAAAAGTTCTCAAACAATGAAAATCAATAGATACGGTTAGTATAAATAAAAATAATATTGATGTCCATTTCATTTGTTGATGACCATGCATTTAATACAAGTGTCAAGAATACCTTAAATAAACTATAAATTAAACCAACTGAAAACTTAGGATGACTCCATTAATCGATCTGATGTAAAATGCTTTTAAGAAATTGGCTGACTGGACTTGCGTGTTTAGTGTGGAAATATTCTCATCTAAAGAACCCAGTTTGTAGACATTTTACAACTGGCTCTTACAGGGGTAGTATGTAAGATAAAAATTAAGAATCAAGGAAGAATGAACAATCATTTAAAGAAAGAAATTGTCACAGAGAAAAACTATGAAGAGAAGAGAAAAAGGAAGCCAAGAAGGAACACAAAAAGAGAGATGCAGAGAGAATAGAGGATTTCATGAACACTTCAAACGCCCTGTTGCATGGTTTCCTGTTAGGTTAAATAGCACAAGCTAGTAATAGCATACAACCCACCTAATGACATTAGCTAGTGTTGTGGGTTCTAAGTGCCGGACTCAACTAACAGGAATTTGGTCAATTAAAGTTGAATGTAAGTTGAGTAGAGGCCAGTAAAGCAATCTAGTTACTGTTCTTTTTATCTTCTCAAGTCCAAATAAAATAAGCACTTTTCAAATATATATTTTATGTACCTAATGACATTAGCTAGTGTTGAGGGTTCCAAGTGCCTTCCTCAACTGAGAGAACTTTGGTCAATTAAAGTTAAATGTACATTCAGTAGAAGCCTGTAGAGAAGTTTTGCTACCGTTCTTTATATCTTTTCAAGTCCAAATAAGCACGTTTCTAATAATTCATGTACAAATAGAGTTTCCACTGTCAGTTTGTAAACTACTAAATTAGGATGACTAATATTAATCCTATAGACCTCCCCTCGACCAAAGTCAGAGCGGTGCAGCCTTTAGGTTGCAAAGTTTTATAAACTAAAATTCTATTATTCACAACTGGGCTAATTCAATTCAAAGCAATTCTAAACTACTTTTAACAGTAATTGAAATGGCAAATAACAAATGGAACTGAGGCTGCAAACTTTAAATCATTAAGTACAAAGCAACATGGAAATAAGAGTATGAGCTTACATCCATGGCATTAGGTTTATGTACATGGATTGGAACCTTGCGTTAATTGCTTTGAACAGTTTGATTGCACACAGACATGAACCAAATAAGGCAATAAAGCAACCCTACAGCCTACTAGTTGCTTGTACATCCCAGAGCTACAGTCTATAAGATTCAACCTGCGAGATTACAGTCTATAAGATTCTACTGTTATCCTCCTTTGCTGTAACTTTTATAGACCCATACTTGAAAACTAACTCCAATAACTCCACATGGTGGTTACATCTTCCATGATCTAGTTGTTTGCCCACTAATGCATAACTTCCCACTATCCACTAATCCATCAATTTAGAGTTAATGCACGCTACATGGAAAATAATCCTAACTAACAAAAAGAAACACAGGAATTTTGGAATAGGTAGTAGGATATTTAAATTTCTAGAAATATTTCTTTGAAAATTCTAGAAACTTACGAGTCAACAGCTAGCAACCCACTTAACATGCTAGCCAAAACTTTAAAGTCCATTCATCTCTTCAAAATTCTATTTTTTCTCCAAATAGTAAGATCATTGAAAATTCCAAGGACAACTTTCATCATCCTAAAGTGCCCAACTCTCAGAATTTAACAATTGAAACTCTCCATGATAAGATAGATAAAGCTTAAAAAAGGGTAGTAATGTAAAAATAGAAATAAAAATGACCTAAGAGGGAGTCCAAGCACCTAAAGATTTAAACACCTTGCCATCAGGCATTTCAGGCACCAAAGTAGCCCCTTGCTCAGCTTAGGCGCCCAAGAGAGTGCCTTGGCAACTTGTGATAGTACTAGTAGCTACATATCCATATGCAGATTCATGACGCACAAATACACTCCTGAATTTTAAAATAATTGCAAAAGTCAACTAGCATGTTCAGATACTGAGAAAAAGTAAATGCTAACAATAATAACAATGGAAGAAACAACAAATATCCAGCACGCCTAAAACACTCAAATCAACCAAAACAATGCAAGGTGCCAAAGAAATTACCTCCGAAGAACACCATACATCCGGAATTCATCTTCGAGATCCCTCTCGGAGACGCGCGGGTCCAAACTCCCAACATAAACGCGAGACATTATAGTGAGCAAAACAAGCACCAATCTAAAGAACAACAAGCACATTTGTGGTTAAATAGCAAATTGTAGCTCAAAAAGAAATTCCAAGTTGTTTATCTATGATCATTTGATCAACTAACCGAAAAATCACTTGTTTTATACCAACAGGAAAACGTTGAAGTCCAAAGCAGCGTGGATTTTAATACATAAATGGGTTCTTCTTTGGAAGATCTCTTTTATGGATTTATAAGCCACGTGGCGGCAACAGCACTTATCATTTTTTTAATTATACGATTTTATGCTGTGTTCCATGCTGAAATCATGGCAGTCCAAATCTTCGTAACTCATAATTCCCAAATTGAGAGGGGGAGGAGGGACCAAGTCATGTTATGAGTTATTGTCATATCAAACTTGCAATTCCCACAGAAAGAAACAAACCAACACATATAATTCTCTTTAAACTAGATTATAACCATAGTTCTTCATAGAATCTTGATTCATGTGAAAACGGAAGAGAAAAAAAACTATTAATACAGCAAAATAGTCATACAAAGCTACGTTCCAGTGAGATTTATGAAAGACCCAAAGGAAATCTAATGTTGAAAAACATAATAAAAGGGTTACCTGCTTGATTCTGCAGGCAGTTTTGGATTCTGATTATTACTATGTTGAAAGCAAGAACGTGCTAGAGCCTAGATAGAGGAGAAATTCGTAAGAATCTTTTAGCAAGGTCAGCAAGTAGACTTCAATTTGTAACGGGCATTAGGCCAGTATGTCTGTATTGGGCTCTTTTGCCGTAGGCCTGCTTAGACCTGATTATTTATTGTCTCGTTTTGCACATTTGCATTTCCCACGACAGGCAATGTTTGAGGATTGATATTTTGTAAGTGTCATTATAATTATTTTTTAAATAATTTTTTATATTAAAATATATATATATTAATAATTTTTTTATTTTTTAAAAATTATTTTTAATATTAATATATCAAAATAATTTAAAAATATTAAAAATATATTAATTTTAAAAAAATAAAAAAAATAATTTTTTTTAAAAATGTTTTTAAAACCAAAAACAAATAGGCCTGAGGCTTTAGGCAACTTCTGTTAAATTTCGAGTATAAATGCGGACTGACCAAACCTGTCATCTCAATCTGCGTTACATAACAATTTGAAAATATTGCGTGAGACTAGAAGATTTTGCATTTCCTTGTGTGGATCTTGAATCGAGTGTTTATTTTTAGGTTACAATATGTTTTTAAAATTATTTTTTTTATTTTAAAAAATTATTTAGATGTTTTTTTAATGATTTTAATATAATAATATTTAAAATTAAAAATAATAATAATAAAATCACAAGTTTTGATGGGTATTTCTATATATAACACAGTTTAAAAAATGTTGATAAATTAGCACATGTAATTTTTTTATTTTTTTTTTTAAAAGTTGCACAATTTGTTAAAAGTAACACGTAGAAACTGACTTTTAAAAAGATTACGGCAGTGAAGGGCAACATTAGGAAAATATTAAAATAAGATAGAAGATTGAAAGAGCAGAGAAGAAGAGAAATAAATGAATAGAATACTATAAAAAATCTCACTACGACAAGAAAAATCCAGTAATACTAGTTATATGATCCGTAGAATATCACGGGTTAATTTTATTTATATAAAAAATATAAAGAAAAAGCTAAAATTTAAAAGTGTTAGATCTTTCTGCAAAATTATATCCAAGAATCTTGAGTTTGGTTGCAACGCCTGACCTAAAAGTAATATTTATAATATTAATAATAATATTAAACTTGCATGACCTAGTAGGTCTAGCTCCAATACCAGACTCAATAGCCTTGGATGCGGGTATGGCTGTAAGGTCGTGTTATAAAAGTGTAATAATTAGATAAATTAATTAAAGATAAAACCAATAGCAAGAAAAAAACTAATGAAGAAAAAAAAATCTTAATTAACTGGGTTAACCCTTTAAACCAAGTTAACCCGTCAAACTTTGGATTCTTGTCGTGAAAGTTTGATAACTAAATAGAAAAAAAAAATTGACGAGTTAACCTAGAATTAAATGGCCTAACCTGTCAAATTCAGAATCCGTGTCATGAAAGTTTGATAACTAAATAAAAAAAAAATTGAACATTAACAACCTAAACTAAACGAAAAAAAATTAATTACAAAAAAAAACAAACAAAAGACATAAGCATGTTACTAATGAGGAAAAAGAAAAAAAATCTGAATCAACTGAGTTAACCATCATATCAAGTTAACCAGTAAAACCTGGGATTTGTGTCATGAAAATTTGATAACTAAATAGAAGAAAAAAATCAACGAGTTCAACGAAAAAAAATTAACAAACTAAACTAAATGAAAAAAATTGATTAAAAAGGAAAAAAGCAAAAAAAAAATTCGGGTTAACTCGTCAAACCAGGTTAACCTGTCAAACCCGAGATCCGTGTCATGAAATCTGATAACTAAATAAATTTCTTTTTTTCACATTAACAAACTAAATTAAACAAAAAAAAAATTATTAAAAAAAAAACACAAAAAAAAGCAAAAAAAAAAACTCATAAAGGCATAAAAACAGGAAAAAAAACAGTTAAGAGTTTCATTGTGCACTGTGTGCACAATGAAACACTAATATGTAAAAGACATGGGAAAAGCTACAATGCTTTTCCCACGTGTTTTAGAGTATTTAAGGCTATTGAGTTTGATATTGGAGCTAGACCTACTCGATCATGCAAGTTCAATGTTATTATTAATATTATAAATATTATTTTTAGGTAAGGTGTTACAGCCAAACCTAAGATTCTTGAATATAGTTTTGCAAAAAGACTTAACACTTTTATAATAGTGTGATAATTAAATAAATTAATTAAAAAAAAACCCAATAGAAAGAAAAAAACTAATGAACTGAATTAACTGGGTTAACCCTTTAAACCAGGCTAACCCGTCAACCCTTGGATTCTTGTCGTGAAAGTTTGATAACTAAATAGAAAAAAAAAATTAACAGGTTAACCCAAAATTAATTGGACTAACCCGTCAAACCAGGTTACTTGTCAAACCCAGGATCTGTGTCATAAAAATCTGATAACTAAATAGAAAAAAAATAAACATTAATAATCTAAACTAAATGAAAAAAATTAATTAAAAATAAAAAAACAAAAACAAACAAAAGACATAAGCTTGTTACTAATGAGGAAAAAGAAAAAAAATCTGAATCAATTGAGTTAAACTGTCAAATTAGGTTAACCTATCAAACCTGAGATTCACGTCATGAAAGTTTGATAACTAAATAGAAAAAAAAAATTAACAAACTAAACTAAATAAAAAAAATTAATTAAAAAGGAAAAAAACAAAAAAAATAATTCGGGTTAACTCGTCAAACCAAGTTAACCCGTCAAACTCGAGATCCATGATCATGAAAATCTGATAACAAAATAATTTTTTTTTCACATTAACAAACTAAATTAAACAAAAAAAAATTCATTAAAAAAAACACAAAGAAAAAAGCAAAAAAAAATCCATAAAAACATAAAAAACAAGAAAAAAAAACTAAAAATACTAAAAAAAAAACAATTAAGAGTTTCACTGTGCACATAGTGCACAGTGAAACACTAATATATAAAATACATTGAAAAGCTACAATATTAGAGTGTATAATAAAACACTAATATGTAAAAAATAGAAAAATTATAGTATTTTCCCCCTATATTTTAGAGTATTATATAATAATAAAAGGAATGAGCTAAAAAAACAAGTGATTTATTAGTTTTCCTTTCTCTCTCTCTCCTGTATTCTTTAAAATATCAATTTTTTTTTTTTTTTAAGAAATCACAAATTTTAACTCGCAGACATTTAACGAGGAATGTTATTTTTCAAATAGAAACTTAGCAGTGCTAATCTACCATTTATAAATGTTGCTAATTTTTTATATATAAAAAAATAATCACTTTTGGTTACCATCTACCAATACAATCTACCAATACAAGAATCCAATTTTAAATTTTTAGTTGTTTTTTAAAATGTTTTTTATTTAAAAATATATATTTTTTATTTTTAAAAAATTATTTTTAATATTAACACATTAAAATAATTTAAAAATACTAAAAAAATATTAATTTAAAATAATAATAAAAATTAAAAAAATTTAATTTTTTTTAAATATTTTTAAAATATAAAAACAAACATCCAAAAACTGAGAGAGCATCACTATTTCCCAAGGAAAAGCAGAAATACTATCATGAAGAGGACGCAAATGCTACTTTTTTTTCTTTTTTTTAATCAGCTATCATTGTTGCTCTTGATAATTACAATCATGTACACTTCACTTGCTGTTCGCCACTCAAACAACAGCGATCATGAATCGATGCTTAAGCACAGCTTCTGCGATTGGTCTCTTCCGGAAGTCTGGATTTAGCATTGCCTGCACACCGGAAAGAGACAGAATTATTGCAGACCAAATGTTAGGCGTTATAGATTTATTTTCTTTTTTTTTTAAAAAAAAAAAACCATCTTAAATTATAGCGCTTGTACATATCGAAAAAGAAAATCATAATCAACCATAGAAGACTAAAGTAGTTTATTTTAAACTCTGATTCAACCTGAAGTAATTGCCATCCAGCCCGGTCACCAAGATCCAGAAACTTCACAGCTTCTTCCAAACGATCATCTGCTAAACAATATCTGTGTGCCAGAAAGGGCAAAGACAGAGGAGGAAAAACCAAGTGTGTTAGCATTTGGACACCTCAAGATCCATGACAAGCTTGAGCTTAGTTCCTAATCTATTGGAAACTGTCTATTTCTTGGCCGTATAATTGTTATTGTCCTTGGGTTTGATATGCCAAAAACATAATCAAACTATTAAATTTAAATAATACTGTTTCAATCTTGAATATCAAAGGAGAAATTAATTCAATCGACATTTAAATTTGTTCTTTTATTAAAATTTAAACAATCAATTAAATATTACAGAAAAATATGCAGTGCATAGTTAAATAATACACTGCAAAGCACATGAGTAGAAAACTAGTGTTTAAAAAGCGTTTAAACAAACAACCAGCTGCAGGAATCTAAGTATTCAAGTACATGTGAAAAACACACAAGTTAACTTCCTGAATTTTGGATATAATGTAGAGTTTCGTTTTTGCTTTGCATTTTATCTTCGTCGTGTTCTGTTCTACGGCTAGCAGAGTCTTTGAGGCTCTGCTCAGAGTCAAACTGAGAATTATTTCATCCTATATTTGAAAAATCATAGTGTAGAAGATAGATCCCCACCAAGAAAGAATCTGCTAAAATGTGTCTGTAGCTCTTGTTAAATCTACAAATGTTCAAGTATCATCTACATCATGATCTACGCATGGACTCAACTATATAAGAAGCAGCCAAGTTTTGATGCATAAGACCATAACATAACTCCTGAAGTCAAGCTCATCCAAACGAAGTGTGCTTATAAATGTATCTGATTCTTACCTTTTAAACTCCTATAATCTCAAATTCATCTTATGCATGCACTGGCTAATGGACTTTAAGCAAGTCAAAATAAGGTACATAAATCATCTTACTCTCTCATAGCTTCAACATCAAGTCGGAAAGTGTTTTCTAAAAGCCTCTGCAAGTTCATGCATAAATTATTAGTGTCAGGAAAACACATTCTGAAGAATATGAAGGTGTATAAAGGCATTATGTGCTCAGAATTTTGGGTGCTCTGGACTTGCTTATATCACGTAGATGAAGAGAAATGCCTGCCTACAAATGATATAATAATTAATCAGAGTTAGTCACATTTCTGCTTACTTGCAAAGAAAGAGTATCCACAATGCCTGCTTCACAAAATGGAACAAAAGCCAAGTATGCAAGAAGAAGACCAGCTTCATATCTATGTAGGACCAGAAAAGAAATTGGTCAAAGGAGCTAAAGAGCTGAAAAAACTAATGATAGAACCATCAAGTTCTGAAACAGTACATGTCATCTGCAATTCCAAATGCTCGTTTCTCCATAGGTGTGGAGGCTCCAGCAGCCATTGCCCTTCTCCAAAGTCCTTCTGATAATGTCCCAAGGCCATCTTCTAAATTTGAAATCCTGATAAGTCATGTTTAGAAGTGAAAATGCGCAAATGTGTTCAAACCTGTGAAACTATACTGCAATATCAAGAAGCCTCGTACAGTCACAAGTAAGAGATCTCCTTATAAGCATTAAGATTCATGGATGGTACATACAAGAATCTACAATGGTATTAAGTCCCTTCTCTCTTAAGTGCACATCATTTGGTCTGCCTTCAATTCACCAAGAAAATCCCTAAATGTTTTTTTGGTGAATTTCTATTCCTGGAAGTAAGAAAACCTTCAACACCTCTGTAACTCGGTTTGCCATCTGGGTAAACATCTGGGAGACAGTTGGGGAAAACCAGATCCTCGTTGGATTGGGGATATTGTATGATGGAGATTGATGGTTAACTCCATCCCTTTCTGCAAGAGTCTGCAGATAGATTGTCTGAAGGCGAGTATGCATCCACGTTAATAATAATATTAATAATAAGAAATCTGAGTGTGACAGAACAACTGGTTGATTATCAGTTGACTGTTAAATTCCTTGCTTCACGAAGCACTAGATTTAAATGATTAGCTCGTTACATTCTCACTAATCACAAAATATTATAGTGGTGAAAAATGGTTGAGAAATTGAGCGTATCCATGTTACTAAAATAAAAGGAACCAATGTGCTACATGCTATCATACAGGTCAACACATATGCGTGTTACAGCTTACACAAGATTTACAATCACAGAAGAAAGAACATAGCAATTGCGATTAATTCCTTCTCTCTCTCTCTCTCTCTGTTTTTTTTTGTTGTTGACATGTTTGAATTCATTCAGTTGTGGTTCACTAAACCACGTTTGTTTCAAAGAGCGTGCCCACAATGTTGTTGCATGTAGAGGAATCACTTATATGATCTGTTTCTAAATGTCAAGGACGGTGAGTTTTGTCTACAGATAACATTTCTAAGTTGAAAACAAAAGCCTGCTGAGAAGTAATTGCAAGAAAAGGAATTTTAATAGCACCTCATATCAACAGAAAAGGCTAGATCTCGAAGTCGTGGAACTAAATAAGGAGCCTCTCTCTCTGCTATAGTGCTGCCATTATTCAAGTAAAACATTGTGTAAAATATCAGTAAGCAGACAAATATGACAGTAACAGTTATAACAGGAAACATGAAAATCTATGATCATACTTGAGAACAACAGAAGATGGTCCAAGACTCTGGTGCAATCTGTCATGGTAATGCATGTAGGCTAGACCAGTAATAGCCCCCTGAAGTAGCTTGATAACAAAATATCTTCTGCGCTTTATTTTTTGTTCTTGTTCAAAATGATTCCAGGAGTTTTCCTTGGTCGAAATACTTTTTGAAATTTTTTCACTAGTAACTTTTGCATAGTCTGCTGCACTATATTTCCCACCATTACGAAAAGCAAGCCACTGTATATATTAATTTCATCAATTTTTGATCATATAAGAAAATGCCCGAAACAACTATGACTAGTTTTCCTTATTTGACCTGGTATAACAAACCTGTTCTCCAGTTTTTGTCTCAAATCCTCCAACAAGCATCAGGAGATTCTGACATGCACCTTTTGAACTGCTCTGTGAAAGATGGACATGAAAAGACCTTCCATGGTATATAAAAAAGAAATAACATGTCACTAATATTTGAAAAGCCTTCAATATCCAACCTGAAGTGCAGCATGGGCATTGAGCTCATTTGCAGCCATCATATCAGCTTCTATGCCACCAGCTCGCTGTCCAGGATATACCTTCATAACCAGCAATCTCGGTGTGAAAAGAAAAGAAAAAAAAAAACTTTGCAATGTGACGGGTCAACAACATCCATTCAAGTTCCACAAGGAGGAAAAGGAAGATCAAAGATAACTGGGAAGAGAGAAATGTCAAATTGAAGATGGCACAGTCGCTATAATTTTCAACTGCTCTCGATTTAGGGGGACTTTTAGTAAATGTTGTTGTTAAATTCCTTAATAAATTAGAATTTGAAAAGAAAAGAAAATATAGATTTAGCTACACTCTTCTCCTTTAATCATTAATTAACTCGTGAAATGGGAATAACATGTTCAGCCCCTGGCAAAATATAATAATACACTGCAAGATCCTTACCACAACCGAGTGAATTACAATGAATATTAGAAGATGTGCATTGATTTAAGTCGGAAAGCATATATTACTCGGTATATGATTCACTTGCCAGAATTTAAAGAAAAATCACCTTGAAAACAACAGGAGTGCCTCTAAGTGAACCCTGCGCTATTCTTCCTTCGTAAAGCCTGAAAAATAACTGCCATGAATATATATAATAGTTACTACAAATCAGAGCAACATGCAAACCCTTAGTTATACTTGTGATTAAATAAAATAAAATAAAATAAAGGCGCACCTGATCTTCACACTGCCTTCTCCTACATCTTGAAGTTTCAGCTGTCCGCCTGAATATTCAAAATCCATTCCTCCTGCCGAATAGCTGAAAAGAAATGCAATTCCATTTGGAACTAATCAATTGTATTAAGAAAAAAAAAAAAGAGTATAACTATACATATGTACACCTCGTAATGTTCATGAAGCCGTAGCTGCCAATGAGTCTCCCAACTTCGAATGACTCAGGGCTTGTAATCAGACTACTCGCTACACAGAGTCGTCGACTCGTCTTCGTTCGGAACGTCCTTCTACTTATTGTGAAGCAGAGATGAGAGGAGAGCATGGGATTGCGAGAAAACAGCATCGATGAATAAGAAGTAGACAAGCAATCCGGTGAAACCAGAATCATCCTTCTCTCTCTTCTCTCTTTTCTCTATCTTTCGCTAATGGAAACTAATGGCTCCATTACAGTATTCGACCTACTGGATAGATAGGCCTATTTTTCTCCAATCATGTCGCTCCACGTCTTCGGGATAATTTCGTTTTTGAAAGATAAATCAAGAAGGATATTTTTATTACATCAGTTTTCATGTTTTTCTTCTTCTCAAGTTTATGTATCTTATTATCTTTTCCTATACAATTCTAACAATACATTTGAAATTTTGTTTTTATTCTATATTTTTTTCCACATATATTTTTCCTAGAATATTTTTTAATTTTTTTAAAAAGATTAAGATTTATTACCATGTTTTTATTCTTGTTAATTTCTATAATTCATATAAACTTTTTATTTTTCTTTTTTCTTTGAAATGCTTTACAATAAATTTTATTATATAACTCTTTCCGCATGCGTTTTGTTTCTAAAATATATTTTATATTTTTTTAAAAAAATTCAATATTTATTATTGCATATTTATATTCTTGTTACTTTCTATAATTCTTGAAAAATTCTTTTTTTCGTTTAAAAAATATTGCAATTACGAGGAATTACATTTTTTTTACTTTTACAATCGTAATGTTATTTGAATATAATCAAGATTTATATTAATATTAATATAAGACAAAGTAAATTACAATTATTTACAAGTGAGAGAAACTTGGACATTCAAAATATTATCATGCAAGTCTTACCAAAAAAAAAAACCTCAAACACTTAATTGAATGGTTTTTTAAATATATAAAGAGAATATTATGGTAGTACAATTAAATATGATTAATTCTTCGAGTCTATTGGAAATGTAATTGTAATTATTTTTTAAAATATTTTTTATATCAAAATATATTAAAATAATATATTTTTTAAAATTATTTTTCAAATCAGCGCATCAAAATAATCTAAAATATATAAAAAATTATTTTTTAATTAAAAAATTAAATTTTTTAAGAACATGATCCCTATTCTTAATCATGATTTTTTTTTTATTATTATTATTACTGAATTTACAAGGGTTCATATTTAAATTTACTTGATGGAAATCGAATCATATAATAGCCTTCTACACGGAAACACATGACACCTGATTTTCTCATGATTTTATGAATTTAAAATTTAAACTGCTCAAGATTTTACGCTAATCTTAGAGTCAATTTTAATGCATTAACTACGTTCTTTTATTATAACATGAAGAAAAACAACTCTAGCATCCACAAAAAGCTACGCCAGAATGCCAGCATACCTCCTCAAGCAATATCAAGCAGTTTGTTTATAACATTGTTGATCTCAGATAATCTGTTTGATTGGTGGCTACTTGTTTTTCATTTCTTCATTTCAACAAGAAGAAACTATAATTAAAAATTTAATCTTGATTAAAGACAGATAATAACTCGCTAATTCTAATCTAAATTTAACCTAAGAAATAAAAGAAGAGTGATGTCAAAAACTAAAAATAACATAAAAGGTAAAATGAGTAAATAAAGTTGCAAAGAAAAAAAAAATATATTGTGATAAGAAAAGGAAAGCAATATATAATATAAAGATGTAAGTAAATTGCATAATAAATCTTGTATACGAGGTTGGTCATTGTTTCCGGCTACTTAGATGGCTTAATTATAATATTATGGAGATAGAGCTAATCCTAACCCTATAAAAATAATATATGGTAGATAAGCAACATATAATCTTAAGATTATGTTTGTTTTCTGTTAGCTTTTGTCTCAGCAGTGAAACAAACATAGTAACATTTGATGAGCTTTCTTTAGCCTGCTCTGGTTTTCTCTGTGTTAATACGTCGAGTATCTTAGGTCTTTTATTGTTAAGTTGTCAAAGGTTGTTCTATGAAGAGTCATTGGCTGGTCTTTTGTTTCGGATAAAAAAATGCTAGATGGGAAGATTTTTGTTTTCTTCTAATCTGGATATCGGTAGAAGTCTGCTTGGATTCTCATCCTGGTGTGGGTCCAAATCTGCATCTTTTAGCTGCTTCTTTGATATTTTGGCATCAAATCTGTATATTGTTGCCGCAATTTGTTTCTTTTTGTTTCTTGGTTTGTTGTTCATTTCATTGCATAGTTTTGTTTAGGTGAGCTGTAAACAGAATCTCTATGTTCCCGTCATCTATTGGCATCTTCTAATGCAATATTATACTTCTAAAAAATAAACATAGTAACATGTTTGGTAATAAAAAAAATTATATTTATGCTGTGAGATCCACTAAAAAATTATGTTTGAAACATAATTTTTGTACAACAAATTTTATATTTTTTTAACCGAGTTTTGAAAATATTCCTTAAATTTTATTTGTTTTTGCGTTTCAAAAGCACTTTTAAAAAAATTAATTTTATTTTATTTTTTTCTATACTTCAAATTAATATTTGTTTGGTGTTTACAGATCATTTTGATGCACTAATATAAAAAATAATTCTAAAAAAATAAAAAAAAAATATTATTTCGATGCATTTCTAAGTAAAAAGTAACCGCAATCACTCTTCCAAACACAATTACCTCAAATATTTTATACATGTTTTTTGCTACACATAAACTTCAACTATAATTTTACCAAACACATAACTAAATCTAACTAATCACGGCTAATCGTACTTTTTTAAAACTTATTTTTTTCAAACCACAACCACAAAAGGTACTTTAAAAACAAACACACTAAATTCTAATATAATTTGCACTTTTTTATTTATATGCATCTGTATGTATTCTTGTTATAGTATGATATTCATTTGTTAACCTAATAAAGACTCATTTTCTATACCGAACTTGATCATTTACCATCATTATAAATCATGATCTCATGATTAATAGTTGATTTCACCCTTTATTATTGGCCCACTTGAAAATAGATTGAGTTGGCTATAAATAAGATAGTTGAGTCATGTGATTTTCTTAAGACTACCTATATACTTATAGAGTACATGTTACCTCATGAGCAATCTTATCCAAATTAGGCTAAGGTTGTTATGTTACCTCTTGTTTAGGTATATGACATGCAAGGTGAGTTTAGTACTTGCAAAAATTCTTATTACAATGCCTGTTACTATAAAATAACACAAGAATTCCCCTTCAAATGTGTGGGCCTATTAAGTTTCAAATCTATTTTATTATAGTTTGTTTTGAATATGATTAAGTTCATTGGCCATAATGTGCTTGGTATTATTAAGTTAGAATGAGCTACCACTAGACTACTAATGTAACACCTCATAATCTTTGTAACAGCTTGTAATTTTGTACAACATTTTGAGCCTTGATCTTAGTAAAAATAGTGTATTTTTTTATAACACATCTCATATAAATTTTATGTTCATTCAATTACATTCGATGCATTTAGAATTCTAATGAAATTTTGGTAAAGTCTGCACTGTTTGGGTTTCAAAACAGTTCTTCACTTCTTTTAGAATATATGTTTATCAAACCCAAGGGATTACAAATTTCTTAACACATCATCCATACTCATTGTTCGTCTCAGGCCTCTCAATCAACTAATCATTGTTCTTAACAATTATTTACATATAAACATTTATTAAACATAATAATCACTTGTAATTAATATAGGCAACAATTTATTACAAGTTTCAGACCAAAATCATTTAATTTCAATGTTTTTATTTATTGTACATAATCATACAACTATCATGTTATATATTCCTACTTAATAGTAGCCAAATGATAAGCTTAAATCATCAATTGCTAGGATAGTACAAAATAACTTGCAACATACAATATTTATAAGAAACTTCTCATAAAAACATCTAATAGAAATTAAAACATAACCACTATAGACAATACTAGTCGAATTCCATGTCATACATCGAACCATACATACATTATTTATATGTATACCAACATTCACGTGTCCATTTCATACTTAAATATCTCATCTATCTTTATAATCTTTACTTTGGTCATTATCCTTTTCTTTCATTAATACAAATCATCTACTTTGGTTGTCATTTTTGTTATTGTGTTATTATCGATATCTTGTCCACGCATGTGAACTACCATCAACACCAATGTTGCATGTTCAATTATCTTTAGCAATCAAAAGTCAATTCGTATACCAAAAAACACAACATGTACACAAGGTCACCATAGGCACATTCCTTTGACATTTCATAATAAACCATTTTGGTTTATACTAGCTGCAACTCTAATATTTTTTCCTTGTACTACCTCTAAATATGTGTGATTTACCATACCATAACATGTACACTCAATACTTTGGTTATTTATTACTTTACATGTATGTCATTTCTCCGTACTAAAATCCACGCTCTATCAGCATAGGGCAATCACCGTAACCCTTCTTTCCTTTTATATTTGGGGTTGCCTTAACAGCCCAATATCATCTATTTTGAAACTATAATAGTTATTCCTCATTTTGATATACTTTAACTATCATAACAGTATATAATTATTTTTATATATATTTCCTTGTCTTAACTATTATAAACTCATGTTTATTTTGCTATCATAACAGTTTTGGAATCCCTTCTATATGACTAACTAAACGATTATCATCGAACTATTTCTTACTAAGATATTCAATAGTCTCTACATGTCCCCTATTCCACCTGGATGACCTTTTATATAATCTAAACCCGTCCTTTCCTTAAATTAATTGTCAAACCCTACCCATAATTACATCATATTAGGTTTTTAGTTACCCAAATTAACAACCATTTGGTTCAACAAAAATCCACCCACCTCATTCGAATTGGGATATCATATATTCATCAATCATTGTGCAAATGGCTCGTCAAAACTACCACTAAGTCATTACAAATGAACCACCTAATAGCCATTGATCACATCACATTAGGGTTATCAAATCAACCACCATGTGATGTATTGTTTCGCATCTAAATATATTGCCAAACATCCCCAACTTCATGCCTGAATATATTGCCACAACAAACCTTTTTTAGCCATGGCTACCATTCACTTTTTAAGCCTATACTAGGCCGCTATTTACACTCTATTTTAGCCTATATATGGCTACCTTTTACTCACCCATTTTTTTTCTTATTTCAAAAGTCTCTGCTCTCATGGCTGACTAATTAAATAAATTCTCGATTTTGGTATTACTGGTACCATTAATATCCATATTTTATCAAAGTAATCATTATGTTGGTCACTAGTAACAACTAATATCATTAGTCCTCACCTCGTGGCAGACTAATCAATTATGTCGGTCATCAATAACCACTAATATCATTAGTCCCCACTTGGTGACAAACTAATAAATTATGTTGATCATCAATAACCATGAATGCCATTAGTCCCCATCTCGTGGTAAACTAATCAATTATGTCAGTTAACCGCCAATATTACTTTCCTTTTATCTTTTTCTTTCCTATTTATTTTCAAGCTTTCCAATAAAAACAAACCATTGCTTTCTTAACCACTCATTTTGAATACCAACAAACCTTTCAATTTTAAAACTCTTATTTGACTACCAAGTGCAACCTTGCACTTTAACTTTTTATTTCATTCTTCTCTTCAATTGATTTTACAATGATAAGACAATAAATAAGCAACAATTAAACAAAGAAAACATGCAAAGGCTTCTTTTTTTTTTAAAAAAAAAGGAGTTGAGCACCTAATTTGAGCTTGTGTACATATTGTTGCTCCCTGTTGTTGTCTTGTCCTTGTAGACTTCCTCGAACCACAAAAGATACAATTATCATCAACAATTTATCCAGCATCACAATTTCAATTCACTTTTTATTCAACTATTATTTTCATACCAATAGTAAGGAAGATCCTTAAAATCCTATAAACATACATATTTTTCATGTTCATACTTATTCTTTATCAATTAAAATGTTAGAACCCTCAATTAACAACATTTCCAAGCAAATATTAGAAATTGAGTAATTATGATTGGTTTAGTCTACCTAACCCCAAACATTGTTCGGTATTTTAATCATAAATGAAGTTATAGAAGTCAATTTTAGACATGATTTATCTCTATAAAAAAAAATAAGACACAAAAATACAACTTTTATAAGGAAATAAAAACCCAATTTGTTTATTTATAAACCTAAAATCATCCATTATAGTGGTGTATAAAATCTGTCCACTACAATGTTGGTTTACATCTTCCCTCAATCTTTAGCTCATATCTAAAGTTATACTATTTAGGTGCCCACGCAACGTGGCGGACACACTTTTTATTTTCATAAAAAATATTATAAAAATTTATAATACAAAAAATAATATTTTTTCAATATTAATAATAATATTTTTCAAATTTATTAATTTTTTTATTAATAATATTAATTATAATAAAACTAATAATATTAATAATACAAATAATAATATTTTTATTATAATATTATTCATTATAATAAAAATATTGATATTTTATAACACAAATAATATAATTTTTAATATTAATACTTTCAATTATAATAAAAATAATAATATTTAAAAAACTAATGATTATATTTAGAAATATAAGACCGATAAACCTTAGGTCTTGATGAAAGACCCTATAGAATTAGGTCCAGATGCAAGACCCATTAAGCTTGGGTCATGAAGCCAGATCCAAGACAATCGGGTCATGACGCCAGATCCAAGAAAATTGGGTCCTGTCGTAGGACTCATTTCACTTGGGTTCTAACATAAAACCCAAGAGAATTGGGTCTTGAGGCAGGACCCATTAGACTTGAGTCATAAGGCAAGAGCCATTACGAGTGGGGTTGTGTCTGAACCCAAGGGGTTGGGATTTGGGTCCTTCCGTATTTGAATCCAAGAGGGTGGGGTTTGGGGTTCGAGTCCGGACCCAAAGTATTGGGGGCTAGATCTGTGGGCGGACTTAGGGGTGTTAGGTTCATGTCTAAACCCAAGAGGGTTGGGCTCGTGTTCGAACCCAATCAATTTGGGTGCAGAAGCCTGACCCAACAAAAAAGGGTCCATGTACAAACCCAACGCGTAGGTCAGCAAACCCGCTGGCCTGGGTGGGTCTTAAGATAGGATCCATTTGACTTGGGTCTTGATGTAGAACCCAAACGATTTGGGTCCTAACACAAGGCTCATTACCATCGGGTCCTGATGCAGGACCTATTTGAAGGGTAAAAGTATAAATTATTGTTCTTATTATCATTATTGTCAATAATTATAATAAAAATAATAAGATTTTTAATACAAATGATAATACTTTTAATATTCATATTGTAAACCACTGGTTAAAAACAAAAAAAAATGGTACGAAAAGTGCTAGTGTAAACACCAGTGAGAAATCAGTAATGTTGTTATGGCACAAAAATAAGCGTAAATTACTAAAAAAGGAAAATAAATATAGTAAAGTGGCTTCGAGGAGACAGTAAAATGATTGGGTGCTTTTATGCAGGGATGAAATAAGGAGATTTTGTTTTTTGGGCGAAAAATCATAAATCGACTAGTTTTATGTTAAAAATTCGTAACTCTTTATCGGGTTATCAGAAAAATCTGAAAATTTGTGTGGAGACTTTTAATTTATTTTATTAGCTTTGGTTAAAATTTTAGAAGTTTTGGGAGAAATTGAGAATTTGTTTAAGAAAATCACAATTTAACCAATTTTGTGCTATCGCGCATAACTTTTAATATGAGTGACAAATTGAGTTGAAATTTTGTGTGAAGCATTCTAATATATTATTTTAACATGGGGTAAAGTTTCAGAATTTTTAGAATATTATGTCTGGTAATTTTTAAAATTTGCATGAAAAAGTACTAGTAACCGGGTAAAAATAAAATATACCAGAGACACATGGTGATATAATTAAAAGAAAGATTGTATAAATTAGTTAAAAAGTCAGCCTTCAAAGGGCTGTTTCCAGCCGACCAAAAGGAAAAAGAAAAGAAGAAAAGAAAATAACTCATGAGGACTAGATAAATTTAAACATAAAAGACAAGGGTTTAAATGCAAATAATAAAAATTTTACTATATAAACTTTATTTTACTTGGGGTGTCGAGCGGGTTACAAGGAGAGAAAGGGGAGTTAGGGATTTTCTTACATCTTCTCTACAATTATCTCATCAATTCTTGAACATAAAGCATGATTATGGAGAGTTAAGATAATTAAGAAGGTTTATAGCGAGCTACACTAAATATTTGATTGATCTAAGGGTTTTAAAGCTTGTGGAAGAAGAATGAAGTGTGAAGAAAGGAAGAAGAAGGAAGGAGATAAAGGGTGTTTCACCTTGAGGTTTTCTCTAATTAAATTCCTTGTTATTTTAGTAGCAAATATAATTCTATTATGTTAATTGTAAAAATTTCATACATGTATACTTGAGTGATGATGTACTTTATTATGGAACTTTGTGCTTAACATATTGGTTGTAGTAATTTGTGATATTGTGATGAAATTTTGTTTGTTGGCATGAAAATTGAATGAGTTGGTGTTTAATTGAGTAAAAAGTTGAAAAAATTTCATGCTATACTTTTCTTGAAATTTTGGCATTGGTAGAAAATATAAGGAATGTATGTAATTGATGAAATGAAAAATTATCATGCAATATTTTTTTTCAACTTTTTACATCATTATCACTCACTATATTTTTTTTATATTTATTAATAAAACAAAAAATATTATAATTTTATGAAAAAAATATCATCACATCACATCATTAATTTTTATTTTTTTTAATATCTGATTGAATTATTATATTTATTTGTTTGTTAAAATTTTAAAAATAAAAAAAATAGCTCAAAAAAACAAAAACTAGCTTTTTTATTTTTTATTTTATATGTAAAATATTATATTATCGACATTATTATCATCATACCACTACTCTACTACTAATATTTCTTTAATATTATAATCATCATCAACACTATTATTGTAAATATTATCATTAGCTACCATAACCATTATTTTTATTATTATTTCATCATCTTCCCCCTTTATTTTAATATCATCATTGTCAAGGTGTTTAGACATATAATATCAGTTGTTTTTTAAAATATTTTTTATTTAAAAATATATTAAAATAACATTTAAAAAAATTATTTTTAACATCAACATATTAAAATGGTTTAAAAATATAAAAAATAATAATTTAAAGTAAAAAAATTAAGTTTTAACCAACCCTTACTTGAACAGAAATTCATCTTTAACTTTATAATCACCAACAACCTTTAGACATCATGGTTCTATCATGGTCCCTTTTATTACATCATTATCACTCACTATATATTTTTTATATTTATTAATAAAGCAAAAATTATTGTTAATTTTATGTTACATCATTAATTTTATGATGTAAAAAAATTTCATGCTACCTTTTATTACATTATTATAACTTACTATATTTTTTTTATATTTATTAATAAAGTGAAAATTATTGTTAATTTTATGTTACTATAACAATAATAATCATTGTTGATATTATATTAATTATTATTATTTTATTGTTATTCGCCACAACAATATCATCATTTCACTGTCATAATTAAATGTGTCATATTATTAGTTTTATATTTTAGCTAATAATAAATTTTAATATTTTTTAAAGTTAATAAAATTTCTATAAAATATTTTTTCCTTTATATACCTTTGTTAAAAATATAAACAACTTTTGAAACACACACTATTAATGATAAATAAGAAGCAGTTTTGATTTTATTAAAATAAAAAACCAAAAAAAATAAAATTAAATGGATTTTAATTATAGAAAAGAAATTAGTGTATATAGTAGACACATTTATTAGCCCATCGATTAAAGCAAGTGTGCTCTCAAGTCTCAACTAAGGCAAGTGTGCTCTCAACTAAAATCAAGGCAAGAAACAAAGAGCTAGTATAGATGAAAAATCCATAAATAATCCATAAACAAGCTGAACAAAAAAAATAAGGAAACAAGATAATATTAAGTAATGATTTGTAACACAATTCATAAAATAACCAAATTTAACAATCCAATTCATTTATTTTCATAAACTTGACCAAATTTATATAAGATGGAAAATTAAGATTTTTCTTCCATCCTATTTAATTTGCAATTTAATCCTACTCATCATGTTTCTTGATGTATTTCAACACTAATTTTATCATTCCCCACATCCACATTCCATTCTTTTATTTATTTCCTCACTTTGTCTAATTTCTTAGTTTAGTAAGGATGCCATTTTTTTTCCATTTACATCCTACTTGTTTATGTATTACTTAACCTCATTAAATATATTTTCATCCACACTAAAATCCTAACTTAGTCAAATATAATTTTTCTCTTCTTTCATTTAGCCTTGCCAAATTTTATTTTTATTTTTAACATCCAAGGAGGGATCAATTTTTCTTTGATTCTAGTTTTCAAAACCTCATCTAAGGTTAATTTTATTCATTTGAAAATTAAGAGATCAAAATGTATTTTCTTTGATGCTGTTTTATAATATTAAAAGGATATTAGTAGTAGAGTAGTGGTATGATGATAATAATGTTGATAATATAATATTTTACATATAAAAAATAAAATTAAAAAAAAAATAAAAAAGCTAGTCTTTGTTTTTTAAAATTATATATATTTTTTAAAATTTTCAACAAATGAATAAATATAATAATTCAACCAGATATTAAAACAATAAAAATTAATGATGTGATGATATTTTTTAAAATTAAAGGATGAAAATGTATTTATTATTTATGCAATTCTTTGAATGCTAAAAGGAGAAAAAACATTATGTTCTTAATGTTTTATTTTAAGATTAAATAACTAATGTGATGTCATTGTGTGTTTTTAAATTAAAAGATCAAAATGTTATTTGATATATTAAGGTCGCAATTAGATGGTCAATTTTTTTGGGTCTAATTAAGGACATGTTAGCGTAATTATAACATGTTAGGACCAAAATGTACTCTTACGTCTGGATGTTCTATTGACCGAACATCTCCACGGTCCATCCCCTCGTTCTCTCTCTCTCTGTCTTCGTGTCTTGTTTTTCGGAGTCTAGTCTCTCTTTTCTCTTCATCCTTCCTTCAACAGCCTCTCTATCGCTTTAAAATAAAGAAAAAAAAATCAGTTTGTGTTTATAATTTTATTTTAAAGTTAGAATAATAATAATAAATATATTAGTAGAATGGATTTTGGGAATAATAACACGAACACAGTGCCTCCATTTCTAAGCAAAACCTACGGCATGGTAGACGACCCGTCGACGGATTCAATGGTGTCATGGAGTAGCAGCAATGCCAGTTTTGTGGTGTGGAATGTCCCAGGGTTTCAAAGAGATCTTTTGCCTAAGTACTTCAAGCACATGAACATATATATATATATATATATATTTTAAATCTTTGAATTGAATTACTATATATATATATGTACTTATTTATTTATTTATTTTATGTTTGAATGGGAGAGAATTCATTCCATGAAATAAGTTACTAATTTTGGTTGAATGGTTTTCTAAATCAGGTTCAAGTTAGATTAGCAACCTATGCACGCGCCATGGAAACTACTCTTTTTTACACAGTTTTTTGGTATATGCCACCACTGTTAGTCGTTCAAAGTTTTCATTCTTCTGTTTATTTTCATGGTAATGGTTAATGGTACAAGGAAGTGAGTTTAGCATGTGGATTTACTTTATTTCAGCTAGGCTACTTATTAGGGATTTAGTAATTCTATCCTAATCCATTCAACTCGATTATTACCAGTCAGTAAGGGGCTGGCTGGCTTCTGAATGTTTGCAAGATTATTTATTATTAGCCAGTTTTATTCGAGGTGCTCTTCATGTATATCTGGATGAAGCAATCAATATTATTGTTGTTGTTGTTGTTGTAATCATAAACTTTTGTGAAAAACATTGCTTGGATTTCTTTTCTTTTTGACAATGATCATATGAAAAAAAAAGCTTAATGATCATATGTTATTAATGTTAT